>LTAE01002825.1:0-21496 GCA_001647135.1 Pontederia paniculata | reverse complement strand
CCCCCCCCCCCCTCTTGGTGCCATCCCGATCCTACATACAACACATGTAAATTGAACATTTTGAGCCTAATACAACTTAGGTAGCTACACAAATGTCGTAGTCATCCTTTTTCTTTTTCAAAAAAAAATAAATTTTGTATAACTTAGTATTTTAATTAAGTTAGGGGGGAAAAAGGTCGTGGGGACAAGGCTCCTCAAATATCCATGGGTTCGTCCTAATAATTGTTTAGTATCTATATCGCTTCTCATGTCAAAACAATTCGAGATATTATTATTAACCATATCAAAGATAAACCTCTTGACACTTTTGAGATATCATCTTCAAATCACGAGCGGACTCACACTATGGGAGCTAATCAATATTTGGGTCAAATTAACATATACTAATAGCTTGCACTCAATAAATAAACTAAATACTAAAAAAAGTAAAAATATCTAATTACTAAGTGGATAGATAAGTTTGACTAACATTTAAAATTTCGAGTTTGAACGCTTTTTATTAATAATTTGCTTTTATATATTCAGTTCCTTCCAGTTTTTAATAATTTCTTTTTATATATTTTGCCTCTCTCCTCCTAGTTTTTTTATCCTAGTTCCATCCTTGCTTAAAATATTATGTTTAAGGATGTAATATAATAAAATCTTAATACCCCATCAGGGCTGTCGGCCGACCCCAATGCTTTTCACATTTGCCATCGATGCATTAGCCTGATGCGCATTCTCGGCCTGCCAAGCCAGAATCCTAGCGGGCTTCTCGCTTAGACAAGTGAGGGACACTTTGGTGTCGCTACTACGATATGCTGACGATACACACTTCTTCATGGAGGTCACTACAGGCGGCCATACGGATTGCGATCTTGGTTGAACTATTCAGTGCCACATCCAACCTACAAATCAACCATGCCAAATCCTCATTCATTTCTTTCGGCAAGACTGAAGAGGAGGCCACGTCTTGTACCCAGAAGCTGCGAACACCAGTTGGTGCATTACCGATCACCTACCTCGGTCTGCCACTCTCTGACCATCATATTGGCTCTAGGGGGTAAACCACCTTTGGCGCAGTCTCTCTAAGATTTTCCCCCTTCTTGCCCCCCTTTTAACTACTCCCTTGGGGCAAAGACGACTTTCTCTTTCTAGTAGCATGAATGGACCATAGGTGGCAGGCTTATGGAGATGTTTCCCCTCCTGGTAGTTCTATCGACCGACCTGATAGCCTCCGTGTCAGAGGTATGGACAATAGGTACCTGGACTCTACTCCTTCGGCTGGTCTATCTAACAACCGATTCATAGAGTTTCTCTCCCTTTTCGAGAGGATTGTGGGGTATCGCCGAGATGATACTAGGGAGGATGGCAGGGTATGGCTTGCGTGTGATTATTCAACAAGATCAACATACTTGCATTTGTTGCTTACATGCATGATACTGATATAACAAAGGAGGGACTATCGGTGCATCTGGAGATCCCGTGTGCCCCTCAAGTTAAGGTATTTCTCTGGGTCCTGAGACGTGGAAGCATATTCACAAGGATATACCGACTGCGATGTGTACAAAATGCGGATGTCACATGCATTTTGTGCGAAGGCTCGACGGAGGATAGCAATCATCTCTTTGGAGGTTGCCCCCATCACAGAAGAGGTATGGCGACAGGTTCGGGGACCTAATATTGATGTCTCCACCAATGCTACACTATGGAGCATTGCGAGCTACATGCGGTTTGGGAGCCCACGACAGGAGGTGACCGTGGCTGACAGCTACGGCGGCGACATGGGCCATTTGGCTGTAGCGCAACTGCACACTCTTTGAAAACGAAAGATGTTACACTCAGAATATTGTACATCACATCTTATTTTTGTTGAGAGAATGTGGAGATGGGTAGAGCTATTTCTTTTGTAATTCCAACTGCTAACGACATTATCTTTTTTGGGTGCTTTTTGGAAATACAACACATGTAAATTGAACATTTTGAGCCTAATGCAACTTGTTTAGCTACACAAATGTCGTAGTCATCCTTTTTCTTTTAAAAAAAAATAAATTTTGTATAAATTAGTAATATTTTAATTAATTTAGAGGGGCAAAAGGTCATGGGGACAAGGCTCCTCAACTATCCATGGGTTCGTCCCTAATAAATGTTTAGTATTTATATCGCTTCTCATGTCAAAACAGTTCGAGATATAATTATTAACCATATCAAAAATAAACCTCTTGACACTTTTGAGATATCACCTTCAAATCACGAGCGGACTCACACTATGGAACCTAATCAATAATTGGGTCAAATTAACATATACTAATAGCTTGCACTCAATAAATAAACTAAATACTAAAAAAAGTAAAATCATCTAATTACTCAGTGGATAGATAAGTGATGACAGGAAAGGGTATACCTAAATAGCTTGACCCAACCTTCGAAAAGCTTACCTCAATCTCCATTTTTGTAAATAATTTTTTATGATTTAGTTTTTTTTTTGCATTATGAATATTCAGCATCATCATTATTGGATTTTGAGAATTTGAGCTAATTTAAGGAAGTTTTAGCAGGATTCCATGATTTGAACTATTTGAACATTTCGAATTTTGAATTCCTTTCCGTTTTTGTGGTTGCAACCGAGGAACTCGGGTAACCTCCACAACTGACACTCGGATTTTGTGGAGTTGATTCCTCACCTAGCGAAATTTTGGGGATTTTGAATTTTGGAAGTTCTTCTCACCTCCAGATTTTGAGGAAGCACAAAAGGGAAGGTCTGAAGATGACAAAGAGGGCATAAAAAGGGGAAGGAAACGACATGACCAAAAAGGGGGGAGACGTCGGAGCTTTATTATTTTCGACACTTAACTTTATTTTTCAGTGAACTATGTTGGCTAGACAACATTCTACTTTTGTAACTGCTAACCCCAAGATGTCCGACTAAACTCTTATCGCCGGAATCCTGGGCGAACCTCTGTTTCTATCCTAATTTGCTATGAAATGTTCTAAGTTTTATCATCCATATCGCCTACTCGATCTCGTGCTTCGAATTGTATTTAATGGATTTTTTTTGTATTTTTCATGTTATTCGTTTGGTTCTTTCCAAGTGCGCACTGTCCGTAAGGACCTCATAGTGTTGTCATCTTCACACAATGAGTCGAGAGGTTAGTGATGAAATTTGGGGAAACCTTAGTCCAGGTTATGTCTTCTGAGTTAGGGGATATGTGAGAATTTACCCCTACCTCTGGAGCTTGACCCAGAGCGAGTGACAACTATCTTGAATTTGACTTGTAGATTTAGATAGAGAGGGGAACCGAGTTGCCTTGATCTCGAGAGAGACTTGATAGGTAACTTATGGAACAATTCTCTTGGTCATCCCCATGAGCATACGCCACGAGAGTGGAGGCTTACTGATCAGAGTTACCGTTGCGAGAGCAGGGTGATGCTCTGACATGAGAAACTCTCTAACTAAGTCTTTAAGTCCCCCTTGGAAAAGAGGTTAGTGCATGCTGAGAGACGGTACCCCTCTGGAACTTGGGTGTCAAGATTTATAACCTTTAATCAAGATTTAAGATGGTGAGCTCTCCTTTAAAGAGAGAGTGTGACTATTGCCAGATTACATTTGGTCAAGCCTTTAGCCTCCACCACGAGAGCGGAGAGGTGAAAGGTAGAGCAATCACTGTGAGAGCGGGGATGCCTTGACCCATGGTGTAAGGGTCTGGGCGACTTCATATATTTTCACGACAAAGAGTAGATGGGTGTGATTCAGAGGTGAACCCAGGGTTCTGATGCCCTCTCCTCATTAGAATTATCTTTCTTTTAATTTCTATAATTCTTATTTTAAAAACCCAAAGATATTATTTTTATTGATTACCCCTCACCTATTCCAGTTAGGACTTGGACCTCTAGTGTCAAGCCCCAACCGTGAGAACTTGACTGAGGAAAAAGTGGTAATAGAAGCGTGAAAACGAAGTTTCCCTGTGGATTGATACCTAAACTACTCGACGATTGCTGTATACTTGTGGTGATAGGAGTGTGCTAGGTTTACAAATATTAAAATTTGAAGTGAAGACAATCTTTAAAGAAGATTGGCCCTGGTTTACGCTTTAACCTGTGGTCATTTTCTATCGCACCCCACATTTCGCATCAATAAGTTTGACTAACATTTTAAAATTTCGAGTTTGAACGCTCACTAGTATTTTTTATTAATAATTTGCTTTTATATATTCAGTTCCTTCCTGTTTTTAATAATTTATTTTTATATATTTTTCCCCTCTCCTCATAACTTTTTATCCTAGTTCCATCCTTGATTAAAATATTATGTTTAAGGATGTAATATAATAAAATCTTACTACACCATCAGGGCTGTCCGAGGACCCCAATGCTTTTCACACTTGCCATCGATGCATTAGCCCGATGCGCCTTCTCGGCCTGCCAAGCCAGAATCCTGGAGGATTTCTCGCCTAGACATGAGAGGGACACTTTGATGCCGCTACTACGATATGGTGACGGTACACTCTTCATCATGAAGGGCATTACAGGCGGCCATACATATTGCGATCTTGGTTGAGTTATTCAGTGCCACATCCGAGCTACAGATTAACCATGCCAAATCCTCGTTCGTTTCTTTCAGCATGACTAAAGAGGAGGCCACATTTTGTGCCTAGGAGCTGCGAACACCAATTGGTGCATTACCGATCACCTACCTCGGTCTGCCGCTCTTTGACCATCATATTGGCTCTAGGGGGTAGACCACCTTTGGCGCAGTCTCTCTAAGCTTTCCCCCTTCTGCGCAGCCTTTTCACTACTCCCCTAGGGTAGAGACGACTTTCTCTTTCTAGTAGCATGAATGGATCACATGTGCCAGGCTCATGGAGATGTTTTCCCGCTCGGCAGCTCCGACCTGACAGCCTCCTTGTCAAAGGTATGGAGAGTAGGTACCTGAACTCCACTCTTTCGGGATGGTCTGTCTGACAACCGATTCATAGAGTTTCTCTCCCTTTTCGAGAGGATTGTGGGGTATCACCCAGATGATACTAAGGAGGATGGTTGGGTATGGCTTGCGTGTGATTATTCAACAAGATCAACATACTTGCATTTGCTGCTTACATGCATGATACCGACATAACAAAGACGGGACTATCGGTGCATCTGGAGATCCCGTATGCCCCTGAAGTTAAGGTATTTCTATGGCTCCTGAGATGTGGAAGCATACTCACAAGAATATACTGACTGCGATGGGTACAAAATGCGGATGTCACATGCGTTTTGTGCGAAGGATCGACGGAGGATAGCGATCATCTCTTTGGAGGCTGCCCCATCATAGCAGAGGTATGGCGACAAGTTCGGGGACCGATATTGATGCCTCCACCAATTCTACACTATGGAGCATTGCGAGCTACATGCGGTTTGGGAAGCCCACGGCAGGAGGTGACCATGGCTGACAGCTATGGTGGCTAGATGGGCCATTTGGCTGCAGCGCAACCGCATACTCTTTGAAAACGAAAGATGTTACACTTAGAATATTATACATCACATCTTATTTCTGTTGAGAGAATGTGGAGATGGGTAGAGTTGTTTCTTTTGTAATTCCAACTGCTCACGACATTATCTTTTTTGGGTGCTTTTTGGAAATACAACACATGTAAATTGAACATTTTGAGCTTAATACAACTTGGTTAGCTACACAAATGTCGTAGTCATCCTTTTTTCTTTTTCAAAAAAATAAATTTTGTATAACTTAGTAATATTTTAATTAATTTGGAGGGGGGGGGGGGGGGTGGGGGGTGCAAAAGGTCGTGAGGACAAGGCTCCTCAACTATCCATGGGTTCGTCCCTAATAATCGTTTAGTATTTATATCACTTCTCATGTCAAAATAGTTCGAGATATAATTATTAACCATATCAAAGATAAACCTCTTGACACTTTTGAGATATCATCTTCAAATCACGAGCGGACTCACACTATGGGAGCTAATCAATAATTGGGTCAAATTAACATATACTAATAGCTTGCACTCAACAAATAAACTAAATACTAGAAAAAACTATAATTATCTAATTAGTCAGTAGATAGATAAGTTTGACTAACCTTTTAAAATTTCGAGTTTGAACGCTCACTAGTATTTTTTATTAATAATTTACTTATATATATATTTAGTTCTTTCAGTTTTTAATAATTTATTTTTATATATTTTGCCCCTCTTCTCCTAATCTTTTTTATCCTATTCCATCCTTGCTTAAAATATTATGTTTAAGGATGTAATATAATAAACTCTTAATACACCATTTTAGAATATTACTTTTAAAAAAGTGGTTTATTCTCTAACATTTCTTTTGCATTTAATTAGTCAGAATCCACTACATTTTTTTCTGTATATAGATGAGAAATACCTACATGCACAAAATATCTCAAAAGTTACCTTTTATATATGTATCAAGGACAAAAGTGATACGCAGAAGTCTCAATAAATCAAATTCCGTATGCATAAATTTCTATACATATAGCAATTAGAGACATGTATCCGCTAGTCATACTTGTAATAATGCCAAGCTTCATAATGTTTTCCTGCTTTGACAGTTAATTTAAATTTAGGTAGAATGGTAGATAAAAGTTTCTGGGGTGGGGAGTGTGGCGCAAGGCTCCTCAACTATGTATGGGTTCCCTAGTAATTTAAATTTGTATCCCTAGTAGTTTTTCACCATTTATATAATTATATCACTTCTCATATCAAAACACTTTGACATATAATTAATAACCATATCAAAGATAAACCTTATCTCACTTCCGAGATATCATCTTAAGATATTGTGTTTAAGGATGTAATATAATGAAAATTTAATGCATCACTTTAAAATATTATTTTTTAAAAAAAAGCGGTTTATTCTCTAATCTATTTTTGTTTCATTTAATTAGTCAGAATCCACTGCATTTTTTTTTCTGTATATAGATGAGAAATACCTACGTGCACAAAAAATCTCATAGGTTACATTTATACATGTATTTAAGGACAAAAGAGATATGCAGAAGTTTAAATAAATCAAATTCCATATGCATAAGTTTCTATAGATATAACAATTAGAGACGTGTACCCGCTAGTTATACTTGCAATAATGCCAAGCTTCATAATGTTCTCTGCTTTGACAGTTGATCAACAATTCCTTGTTATAATTCTAGTATCACCAAGCTTCTACACATACTCCATTGTTGCTCTCTTTAGGTCTTTTGCTTCTTAATTTCTACTTCCATCTATAGCATCCATATTCTTCTTACATTACAAATTAAAGAAGGCAACCCTACTATAAATAAATAAATGAATACATGAAGTTTCGCGAATAAGAATTAACTTATTGTTGTATAAGTCAGCAATATATGAATAGTAAAGAATCACGTAGAAGAAACAAGTGAAAGCAATTTCCTACATTGTCTTTCCTCTTTTGTAATAACAACAGTTTTCTCTCAATTTGCATACAATTTTTTGTGAAGAAAAACAATTTTCGTTAATTGCAATGTTTTCAATTATGAAACACATCAAACCGTAGGATGAGGGTGGTTTGAATAGGATGATTCCGATTTTTTAAACTTTTTCCCGAAATAGAAAAAAAAACTTATCGACTTTGGGCCCTATGTTTTTATTAATTTTATATTTATGGTACTGTTAAATTATATTTTTTATATAAACTATAATATTTTACAATCATCGTCTATATACTTTATATTTACATAATTTATATATTAATTGAATACTATTATGTATATAGAAGATATTTAAAACATAAAATATATATATTTGTTATATAATTTTAATTAATTAGGTCTCCATTTATTCTTTGGATTGTCTTTTTTAATTTAATATAATTTTTCCCAAATGTTAAAAAATCTAAATTTTTAAGCTGAACATTTTTTCTTATATTATACTGATATGTGCCGTGTCCGGAACTATCCATGTTATTGCTACGTGTATCTCCGGTTCAAATTTGAGCATGACATGGTTTGGTGCAAGCATGACCCGAAGGTTATACCTGAATTGTATTCAAGTCGGCACCACATTTGAGCATCTCGTCGGGCTTCACGGCCCAATTCTTCATCTTACCTACAATATTTATAATATATTTTAAGTACTAAAATTAAGGATTTGAAAAAAAAAACAAACACCCATTAAAAAATGACTTTTTTTCATTTAAATAATTTAGGATATTTTTAAGGAAGACAATTCACTAAAAAATTTGGATAATCTTTTGATCATCGATGGGTATAGAATATAAGCAAAAAATTGAAAAAAAAACTTTAAATACTCGCTCGACCCCACACTAAAATCTAAGTGGAATGAGGTAAGAAAAACTTTTTCAATTGAAACATACTAGCCTATCCTATATAATTATAATTATACAAAATATATATATTTTCATTTCATATATTCAGAATTAGTCCTTTAACACAAGATTTACAAAATTATATAAGCTAAAAGTAGCATATATAGAACATGTGAATTTAATTGATTAAAATATTATTTGATATTATCAATAAAAGTACAGTGAGAACAAAAAAGGGCTATTAAAAAAAGTGATAGGATTATTTTTATTTTTTAAAAAAATATACAAAAAAGTGTTGAGTGATATTTAATATTCGGAAAAAAATCATTGGATGGGCAAACCTTTGAAAATTTGAAATGAATATACATAGAAAAATCCTAGTCTAGCAAGGAAGAAATAGTGGTCGTGACGTGTTTCTAGTGCAACAGCAGCATCACTTCACTTTGTGGGCTATTTATGCAGCACTTCCAACTCCAAATTCGCAGCAGAGCCGCCGTGGCGATTAGCGGCAATGGCAACCGCTCTCCTCTCCCTCTCCCTCTCCTCCTTCCTTCTCTTCTCCGTCGCTTACTCCTACAATGTCAGCTACGACCACCGCTCCCTCATCATCGACGGCCGCCGCAGGCTCCTCATCTCCGCCTCCATTCACTACCCTCGCAGCGTCCCCGCCGTACTCTCTCTCTCTCTCTCTCTCTCTCTCTCTCTCTCTCTCTCTCTCCGGCAATGAAGTAGCGTTGTCTTCTTGACTCCTTCTCTTCTCTCAGATGTGGCCGGGCCTCGTCGCGACGGCCAAAGAAGGCGGCGCCGACGCCATCGAGTCGTACGTCTTCTGGAACGGCCACGAGCTCTCTCCCGGCAATGTCGAGCCTCCTCCTTTGCCAAAATACAAACCTTCCTTTCTCTATTCCGTCCACGAGAGCGCGCAAGACCTTTGTTTTGTTTTGCTTTTTGTTTCTAAAGTTATGCTCTCTCTTTTCTCTTCTTTGTAGTATTATTTTGAGGACCGCTTCGATCTTGTCAAGTTCGTGAGCATCGTCCGCGACGCCGGCTTGTACATGATCCTCCGCATCGGCCCCTTCGTCTGCGCCGAGTGGAACTTCGGGTTCGCTCTCCCACTCCATTTCCTTTCTTTGTTACGTTGTTGACCATGGTGTTGTGATTGGGGATGCAGGGGGCTGCCGGTGTGGCTGCACTACGTGCCCGGGACTGTCTTCCGTAGCAACAATGAGCCCTTCAAGGTGCGTTCTTTTTTTCTTTCTCTGACTAAGAATTCTTTGCGGTTCATTTGCTTGGATTATAAGTGGATGGAGTTCTGCATCTGGTGGCAGAATCACATGATGAGCTTCACGACGTATGTGGTGGAGATGATGAAGCGAGAGAAGCTGTTCGCCTCGCAGGGAGGTCCTATCATCTTGGCTCAGGCAAGTCCTCCTCGCTCTGCAACTGGTTCTACTGAGTGGAGTCTCACAATGTCTGAATGTATTGCCTAAAGATCATAAACAACGTTCTGCAATTTTGTCAATCCCTCCAGTCTCCTTTAGTGGTTATTCATTTGCTTCGGATTAGGTGGAGTTTGTCAGATAAATGTTCATCCTTTGTTAGCTTTTCAGATTGCTGATTTATTCAATTGATTGCTAAGTATTAGCAAATAGTTATCTCACAGTATAAATGTTCATCTTTTGTTAGCTTTTCAGATTATTGATTTATTCGATTGATTGCTAATTTATCTCATTGTTATACTATGGGATAACTATCTGCTAATACTAAGATTATCTACTGTTGCTTTATCTTCTGTTTTGTGGAACTCAAATTTTAACTTTAGCATACTTATGTTGTAAAGTATCTGTCACTTGGATCTTCTCTTTCTTTTGTTTTTATTTGATTGTAGATTGAGAATGAATATGGATACCTCGAGAAGGTGTATGATGGAGGGAAGGCATATGCTATGTGGGCTGCCAATATGGCACTTTCCCAAAATATAGGTGTACCCTGGTTAATGTGTCAGCAGTATGATGCTCCTGATCATGTGGTAAGTGTTCATATTTCGGAAATTTTTTATTGGTATATGATTTACTGAATTTATTATTTCTGTTGTGTGGGTTCCTTTCCAGTTCCATTGGAATCCATTCTAGAATGTTGGACTTTATCAACAGTAAAACTAGAATTCCGAAAGAAACTAAACATAGTAGGTTGTTTCAGTCTCGAGTCTTGCCCATCACTTTTCATATGACATTTGATAATCTGACTACCAATAGTCTTCTCTATTGCATTTTGACATTGTTTGGAGGTATGGACAACAAAATCTTTTTGCACATAATATATATATTCTACCAATGGTAGATGCCTATTCTCCATATCTGTTTACAGTTCACTACTCAAACTCACTAAGGTATTTCTTTTGCTACAACTTGCAGATCAATACTTGCAACTCATATTATTGTGATCAATTCACGCCAAATGCTGAAAACAAGCCAAAGATTTGGACAGAAAATTGGCCTGGATGGTAATCATGCTTCTTCCATGAGAACTCTGAAGTTTAATCATAAAGGATAAAAGAAACGGAATTATGATCAACAGTTCTCAGTTCCTCATTGGACATTCTAAAAATGGATTACTGGTTGACAGGCAAAATAAGAGTTACTTATTTTTAGCGGATTTTTTATTTTGATGCAGGAGGGTTACTCTTAGTGTGCATACTTGCAGTGCAGTATACTTAGTACTTCTAAAGTTAGATACTTTATGTGTTTACTCCATACAGATCATCCTGATCATATTAAAATGTTTAACAATTTTCTCTGGCTTTACTGCTTCTCTCCCATTGGAATTCTATCATGACAACTAGCTTACGTATTATGTACCATGGACCTGCCTGAATCATGTGGACCTAAGAGAGGAATGGACTAATTGCCTAGGTGTGAAGGAGAATGGCTAATTTGAGAGAACTGATCAAGTTACTGGTGGAAAACCATTAGTTGATGAAAGGAAGGAGGGTCCAACCCACTATTTGTGGTTGATTGTTTCTCATTCTGTGCATCTGATATTTTTCATAAGCAGGAACTTTGTTTGAATTCCTTGAGTGATGTCTAGGGTCTCTTCTAGAATGTGTTTAAAAGAGGTTGTAATTAGCATTAACCAATCTTTTAAATAATTAGCCAGAACTACATTTTTTTCTTTCTCATGATATCCTATTGTAATTGTATTTTTTACCTTATGTCCAGTGAAAGTTGACTATACAAGTTGTCCTTTGGAATGCTAGAAGTAAATTTTATAGATTAACAATGGTTCTGATTGAAATCCAAAGTTTCATTCCAGGTTTCAGACATTTGGGGATACAAATCCTCATAGGCCATCTGAAGACATTGCATTTGCTGTTGCTCGCTTCTTTCAAAGGAATGGTACACTTCAAAATTATTATATGGTATGTCTTTTAGAAATATTATTTCTCTCTGCAATGTCATTTGATGCTCTTTATCATGCTGATGACTTTCTTTTGGAATCTTCAGTATCATGGTGGAACCAACTTTGGTCGTACTTCCGGGGGACCATTCATTACTACAAGTTATGATTTTGATGCACCAATTGATGAATATGGTAGTCCATTCTGATTGGATCATCCTTCTGTAGAATTAATACCTTTTTCCCTAGTTCTTAGGATATTGATTTCTTTGCAAATGAAAATTGCATTATATTTGCAGGCCTCATAAGGCTTCCAAAGTGGGCTCATCTGAAGGAGCTTCATAAGGCCATAAAGCTATGTGAGCACTCTTTGGTTTATGGCGATTCAACACTAATTTATCTTGGCCCCCTTCAGGAGGTGAATAGTATTTCTATCATGATAGGAGATCTATATGTTTTTTTGTTATGATAGCAAATTAAGCATATTTGTCTAAACCCCTTAAGAATAAACATATATATTCCCTGAAACCCGATAAACTAATATTTTTAGCCATGAGAAAAAGTAAGCATACTATTTATGTATAACACTAATTTATCTATGTTTTAATCCACACCAACCTTAGTGATAGGTATCACCTCCACAAGAATGTCAGCATTATGACAACACCATCTACATGAATGGTTAGTCTTCTCATAACGAAAAAAGGATAGCTTACTAGGAAGATCCAACATTATGTTGCTCTAGCCAATCATAGTTGTTATTGCTGAATTGGTTTTCATCATTTAGCAGCCTCAATTGAGCATAATACTGATAAAACTATTTGGCCATCATGGAACTATCTTCCGCAGTTCATAGAGTCTTTGGTACAAAAAAATTTGCGGGGTGTCATGTGTTTCATCTGTATTTTTTTCCATCACAATTGAGAAGCATATACTGGTTTTTGTTCTTGCTAATATCATAAGCTTCCCTGCCTTTTCAGGCCAGTATTTACAAAGATCCTTCAGGAAGATGTGCTGCATTTCTTGCTAACATGGATGAAAGAAATGACAAGTTAATCATCTTCCAGAATAGATCATACAATGTTCCATCATGGTCTGTTAGTATCCTCCCAGATTGCCAAAATGTAGTATTTAATACTGCACAGGTATGACCCTTTTCTGAAATATATACTCTTCATATTTCAAACTTAGACGTGCTCTTTGATTTTTGAACAGTAATCTTTTGAACTAGTTAATCAGAGAAACTATGAAGTCATATCATCCCACATATATGATTTCAAGTAAACATGTTATCATATAGTCTAGCGATTGGCCATCATCCTTCAGGTTCAGGCACAAACGTCAATAGTGGAAATGGTTCCAGAAAGTTTGCAGTTAACATCACATAAAGGTTCAGGAAATCTCCTCTGGAATGTTTTTGTGGAGAAAAGTGGTATCTGGGGAACACCTGACTTTGTGACTAAGGGATTTCTGGATCATATAAATACAACAAAAGATACAACTGACTATCTATGGTGTACTACAAGGTTAGCTTCACTTTCAGCAATGTGTTTTTTTGGCATTATCATTACCTTATCAAATAAGCATAAAAAGATGAATGAGCTAAGGATAAAATTGTCTCAGCTCATTTGAAACTCAAAATCAGGCGGATAGGGCGCCATGCTATCTTTTAAATTTATTCTTTCCAAAGAAATGTTCAATCTTGGATTTGAACCCTGAACTACTATTTTGTGAAGTTCGCATTATAACTAACTAGTCCACAAAACTGTGTTTGAAGCTTACTTTTTAGAATGTTATTATTGATATGTACAAAGTAGAAAATCTAACCTGTTATCTGGTGGGTATTGGTCTGCATGATGATTATAGTGGGGATAGTATCGGGATAGTAGACACCAATCTACCAGGTGTAACCAGGAGTCTAGCACACAGAAACTCACATCTAGGTGCACCATTGGCGCTGCCAGGTGTGCTGGAGAAATCAACCTGTTAATCAACATTGAGAAATCATTTTGCAAATATCACGTGTTAAACCTTGCACATGTATTTATTTCTTCTCATCTTCTGGGAGTTTTGTGATTGAGGTGATCTTATTTCTGCACAAAATTGATGAATCTCCATCCAACCACAAATGTGTAGGCGTCAAACATTGGACTCAGACATTCATGGCATTGTTTTTTCACCTAAAGGTGTCAATGTAGATGCTAAACTTTACTTTATGTATTTTTTTTATCTGCAGTTTGAATATAGATAAAAATGAAACGTTCTTGACCAATGGTGTCAATCCAGTTCTCTTGATTGTATCAAAGGGCCATGCTGTTCAAGTTTTTGTAAATCAGGAACTTCAAGGTGCTGTTCCCTTACTTGCTATTTCTTGCTTCAATGCAATTGTAATATTACTACTTACCATGAAATAAGTAGTTCCTGATGTTTATGGTAAACTCCAATGAGTAGTCGTAAGGTAAATTATAACTTGGATGACATACTTTAACAAGCATCACCTCAGATACGTGCATATTAATAAAAGAACGACTCTGAGCCTCTTAGTAACTTTGCATTCATATTAATGGAATTCTGTAGACACTATATAAAATTCTAGTACAATGCCCTTAATCACAATAATCATAACACTTACCATTTATCTCTTCATGTCTAATTTATGATTTTTTTATCTTTAGCTGACAACAGAATGGTCAGAGCTCTGTCATGTCGTGGATGGATGAATACATAAGTAACTCAAGTTATGATAAAGATTTTGACAACAAGTGCAGTTGGTCTTTTGTAAATAGACCACTGCATATGTCTAGGCAAATTGTGGGGGACCTAATAATGTTTTCTTTGGAGGATTGTAACTTCACGAGATCCTCAGAATGTTGTATGTGATAATTCGGAACCCTTTTTATTGGTAATGGATAAGTAGCATGTTTCTTAAAAAAGAGTTCTGTAAGTTTATCCTTAGTCTCAAGAAAACGAGAAGAATCTTATCCTTTTTCCATCAAATACAGTTAGTGAAAATTTAATGCAGATTATATTATTAATACAAAGGAAAGCCAAGCATACAACTAGTGGAATCTTTAACATATATATATATTTTTTTCAATTATGCATAGGTATGAATTTATTAAATTGCGATTATTTTTTAGCCACTGCATATGGAGATGGTGGGAATCCAAGCTTCACCCTTCAAGCTCCCATTACTTTGAAGGCTGGAGAAAATGAAATTGCTCTCTTAAGCATGACAGTTGGCTTGCATGTGAGTATATATGATTGAACATCTGTTCCTTTTCCGACTTGATAGAATGCTTAGCTCAGATTTTGGTAGTCTTTTGCATATTGAGAACTGATGTAAACATCTGGACATCACAAAAAGATGTCACAGCAGAAAATAAGGGAAGAACAGCAAAGCAGTATACATTAATGTAGAATATATGTTGAGATCTTAAAGTTTCTTTTTCAAAGTTTATACTTATTTTCTATCAATTGAGGCAAAGTATTGTCCTGGTATAAGAAATCCTAGGAAAAAGAGACTCATTGAACGTAGGGGTATTTCTGACTATATCTTTGAGCTACATCTTGAATTGAAGTGAGTCACACCTTTGATTATGTTGAAAGAACAAAAAGTGATATCAGAAAATCAGGAGCTAATAACTCTAAAAAGGTCATAATATAATAATAAATTCCTCATAGTGAGACAAAAAAAGGGCCTGCACATGCTTTTAAGCATCCTATGGAGTAGTTTGAGTATAATTGTTTTGCATACAGGCAAGACCAATCAAACACTATGACCTTGATTTTTTATAAGCTTGATTTATTGTATCCCTGCTGGCCACCTTATGTATGAGCTCCTTTAGGTATCTGATTCTTCACTCACGTCCCAAAAGAATGCAGGTCCGTTTTACGAATGGGTTGGAGCAGGATTAATTAATGTCAACATTTATGGATTTGGAAGTGGAACTATTGACTTATCTCAAAACATATGGACTTACAAGGTAATCAAGTAGAGCTTCTACATTTTGGGAATGTATACTCTTTGAACTTTTTATAAGACATTTTACTTTGCCAACATGTTCTTCTTTTAGTTACATTTACCTTACTCAAACTGAAACAAATAATTTAAACTCCTTAAAAAGTAAAAAAATATTACAAACATATCGAGTTTGAATATTAAAGAATTTACTTGTAAACTGCCTCTTTACATAGTATATTTATTATCTCATTATTTTTTTTCTCAAAATTATTTGTTTTGTTAGAGATCCTGCGAAGAATTTCGTATCTCTCTTATGAAAACTGAAATCACACAAAGCCATACTTCTATAGGACATTTTACAATCCTCATTTCATTTCTATGTCAAGACTGAAGAAAAGTAATGCTTGTCTGTCTAACGAGGATTGGTTGATGTCAGGATATTCATTGTGTTCCAAAAGGGCATTCACAGAACATCTCACTAATTAATTAAGTATAATGTAATAAGTAGTTGGTCGTGTTATTATAATTTCATTGATGCATGGAAGTTTATCTTTTTTGGTGTTAAGCTCAATGAGCCTTGGATAATCCATTCAAGGATGAGAGTGTTAAATGTTTACCTCAGCCAATAGTGATGCTTTATAATGCTATGTAATATTATAACATAAAAGAATTCTTAAAAACAGACAAAATGACTATTACAAAAGTAATCCATTAATGCACCCTTGTTATCCACATGCGAAACTATGAAATACTCTGCTCTGAGCACCTTTACTATAGTCATGGTGATTAGTGATAACTTTGAAGTCAGAAATAAAGTTTAGCATGATAGGCATGTTTTGGTTATTTACTTTCTGTAAGTTACTTCTCATGCCTGAAAATTTATTTGTTAACAATATAAATATGAAGATGTTGTTCTTCTTATCAGCTTAAAATTTTTGAATAGTCAGTAGCACATCTAATTTAATAATTATCTACTAGTCAAAATTTTCTTTCAACTGATGTTTGTTGTTTACTATGAAATTCTGGAATGATGATTCGGTCTACATTTCTTGTCCATGGAAATTAATATTGGGTTATTAGAGAGAACAGGATGCATTTTTATCTCTTTTTTATTTACACAGATTGGAGTGGAGGGAGAGCATTGTAGTATATTTCAAGGACACACAGAAACTCATTCTCCATGGACCTCAACATCAGAACCACCAAAGAATCAGCCTCTGACATGGTACAAGGTAATAACATCATAGGAACTTTTCCTACTAATTAAAAAAATCATTATGTAACTATTGATTTATACAATGTACAAAGTCAATATGTAATGGTCAGTCTTAGATATGATAGATATATGAGTTAATGAATCTTTAAAGACTGTTAGCCAATTAACGAGAAAATGCTATCTAGTCCTTTTGCACCTTTTCATCCGGAGTATATGACATTGCTGAAAATTTTGCATTTGTCTCCACCTTTTTTGAAATTGATTCTGAGAACCATGTTCTTGTTCAAACCCCGCCCTTCCAAATAAATATTATGTCAGACTGTTTTCACTACTTCAGACATGCTTGCTAAATCCTTCAACTCTGCATAATGGGTAGGTTTCTGTCAATCCTCCAAGTGGAAATAAACCAATCGGGCTTGACATGCAGTCCATGGGAAAAGGCCAAGTTTGGCTTAATGGCAAAGCCATAGGACGTTATTGGCCTAGAACGAGTTCAAAAAATAATCAATGTGCTCTGAACTGTGATTATAGAGGCATATTTTCATCAGGCAAATGCAGAACAGGATGTGGAGAGCCAACTCAGAAATGGTAATATCTCAACCAAATAATAAACTGAATTCTCTTTCACTGAAAAGTTTTTGATGCATGTAGGCATAGTAATCCAGGAATTTCCATTCAACTAAGAGATGTCTAATTACATCAGGTTTTAAGATAAACTATCCCCTGTGAAAGGCATGCCACTATATTCTTTCATATTTATGATACAAACTGTACTATATATCACCAACTTCAGTTCTTCTCCTCATTTGACACAGCTGTCACTTGCTTTGAGAACAACAACCATTAGATTAACTATAGAACCTACAAATTGAGATCCTCTTTTCACTGTGTTGTTTGATATACCACGAACGTACTGTATGCAGTTTTACAGAGTTAAGAGCTGTGTTTATCAGCCATAAGCATGCTGGTTTGTGCATAATCTTAGAGAATTTATTCAAAGTTTCTGAGTGAAGAAATCTTTAAGATCTTTATGTAATAATTTATACAAAGGGAAAGTTTCAAATTTTCATTAAGTGTCAAATTTGTGTAACTTGTTTGTTCCGGTCAATAAGCCATTTCAAAGTTCTACAAAAACTAACTTCAACTAATTATTTCCTGGGCTTCAGGTACCATATTCCGAGATCTTGGTTCCAACCATCAGAAAATTTCCTAGTTATATTTGAAGAAAAAGGTGGAGATCCTACTAAGATTACTTTTTTAAAAAGGCGGATATCTCACATATGTGGTTTCATAAGAGAGGATTATCCATCTGTGAATTTGGAATCCTGGAACACAGGCACCCGAAATCATATCAAGGAGAAACCAATGATGCATTTGAAGTGTCCTGAAGGTAACTCTATATGTTCGGTAAAATTTGCAAGCTATGGAAACCCTAGTGGAACTTGCCAAGCTTATCATCAAGGAAGCTGCCATCATCCTAGATCGACTTATGTGGTTGAAAAGGTAGCAACTTACTAGCATTTGAGTTTCATGAATTCTCTTTCTGTTTTGTAATCTTTTATGCAATTTCTGTATAGCTTACCACATAACTGAAATGCTCCAGTTTGTTGCGGTATACTAATTATTGAAGAATGGTTTCAATTCAGGAAAAATCTGTCTTGCAATATCATTGTGAATTAAAGAATTTTTTTTTGTTTATTTCATCGCAAGAAATAGGAGCCACTTAAGAGTTTCTGTATATCCTATGCAGGCCTGTTTGCACAGAAATGGGTGTACCATCACATTGTCTGAAGACTACTTCAGTAAGGACTTTTGTCCTGGCATGACTAAAGCACTTGCAGTTGAAGCTGAATGTAGATAGATGGTCCCTAGAATCTTCATTTGGATTCATGCAGGATAAAAATTGATAATTATCCTAGTGAAAGAGCTGGTACGTAACAATGAGGTAACAAGGAGAGTTTGACTTGAGCAAACGATAATGGCTGAATCCTTAATTTCAGTCAGGAAATAGAAATGAATTTGATGTTGAAGTCTCCAATTGTTTCTATACTGAATAAAATAAACAAATTTTCGTGTTCAAGTATTAACAATCACCATTTACCCAAAAAAGTACAAACAATGGCCATCGTGAGTTCGTTATACCATCCTTTTGTCAAAGAGGTTGTGAATCATATCAACTTCCATAATGCTATCAGTCTATTGTAGCACACTGATGCTTCAAACACAGGATATTTGCAAGTAAATTCATCTTGTGTTATGTTTACTACACTCAATGATGTTCATGCTTTTATTTTTATTCTAATATCAGAGCCTTAGTTTCACTTGAAACTAGTTAACCTTTGGCAAGGACCAGTAACCGGAGATTTTAACATGACTATTTTAAGTTGATCCTTTCCAATAAGGACCATGTTTTATTGCCCAAATTTATGTTATTTTCTTATGAAACCTCAAGCCACTTACCATTTACATTAACCACTTGCAATGTGAAGAAACCTACATTCATATATGAAATCATGATGGCGCGCCATTGGACAGAACAATCAACAGATTGCTAGAGAAAACTTTTTAGTTTTGTATTGTTTTGCTACAAGCAAGAGGTGTTTGTTTGAACCTTTTAGCCCATAATCTAGGGAGTTCATCTCCGCAAGTTGTACTTTTATTCAGATGATCAATAACATTTCTTACTTCCATTACTTCTATCAAGTAATGTTGCTCGTAACTATTTTTTATACATGATATAAAGATAAACTTCTCTTAGCTATCTAATATAAGATTTTGGGGAAGCTTGGAGAAATATAGAAACCAGACGCCCTGGTTTACATGCCTTGGCAATGTGTTGTTTGCTGGTGCATTGATGCGCGTAGGAATAAAAAGAATATAGAAATAAACTGGGTATTTTGGTCCACATTTAAAAGCTTTGAATTAATCTTGCAACAATTTCAGAGAGTCCAAGACTGTTTTCTTCATTTATTTATTAGTCACCTTTACTCTTTTTTTTTACTTTTCAGTAACAGTTATCTAAAGTTGGGTTTGAATCTCTTCCACTAGAAGATATGGGTAAAGTACCAATCAAGTAATCAACTCCAGCAACATTTTTTTTCTATAGTATTATTGTTTTAATATGTTACATATTAAATAATAATAATAATAATAATAATAATAATAATAATAATAATAATAATAATAATAGCAATGATGTTTAAATGTTCTCTCCTACATCTTGTTAATTAAGGTTTTTTCTATTTTATCTAGAAATGCATATTATTTTCATGTTTCTTTCTCTAAAGTTCTTTGTACTGAGGTGTTCTCCCTTCTGTTAAATTTCATGGCAGATGTATGAAGTGTTAATGATATTTTACAATGATTTTTGTTGGTGTTAACAGGTTAATTTGACAATGGCCTTCTGAAATTTTGTTTCTATTTTCCCTTGTGAAGAATTACTGACAATTTACTGAGACTAGTCTTTATTGTACTAAATCACATTGTAAGATACAGCCAATTCATTTGCCTCTGTTGACAGCAGATTACTAGGCATCAGGAAGTAGTTCTGAAGTGCTTAACTCAACTTAAGATTCTTGCAAAATAAATGGGCTCGATCAGAGGATTCTGAAAGTATCAGTTTGATTAAAATTTCTTCAACTGATGTGAACGAAATGTCTGACAACCGACTTAAGTAATAATCATAGCAGGCCCTGTTCAACTGACCATTGTGCTTCATATGAGTAATGTTCCTCATTCTTCTCTGAAATTTGCAGAACACTTTTACTCGTAACTGACAGTTAATACATGATTTGTAACGCCCCGAAAATGCGCCCTGCCACGCGGACGAATCGATATTCACCACGTGCTCGGAACGATCTCTGGGACGTTACGGGATAATTAACCTTGACTTAATCTTTGACAAATTTGGTCAAATCATATAAGAACTCAAAGAGAGCCAAGGAATTTAGAACAATATGAAATCAAATCAGCGAGGACATATAAGATCGTGACACAAGTACGAATCAGCGGAAGACATTAAACATTGCTTAAAGATAACATAATTCGAGTACTTGACTTAACATACCACAACTTGTCCATAAGGGTCATTTAACATGAGAAAGACATAAAATTTACAACACTTGCCCAAAGGCGATACATGGTCCAAGAAAGACGATACATAACATAACTTGACTCTAAGACCAGTCCATTACTTAATCATGTGCTTTGGTCACCATGAGCAGCGCCATCATCTTTATGAGCATCTCAATTACTTCTCACCTGCAGGATCCAGGAGCAGGGGACTTTCATCCCGTTAGAGTATGTAAAGGCCGAAGAAATAGATGAATAATATTACCCATATATGCAAAGACCAACATGTCGAGCATATAACATCATACATGGCATAGAGCATATCATAGGGTTCTTAACCCAATCTTATGATCATCATCTTTACTTTACTTTAGCATCTTAGCACATTATGCTCAATGACTTACTTTAAGTCTATCTTTCATCTTTAACTTTCTTTCTTATCTTGCTTATGCATTATTGATATAATGCATTACATATTCATCTTAACTTTACTTTACTCGGCATTACCGATATAATGCACTATACTTAGCATTATCAATATAATGTTTCATTAGACATGAATATCTTTACTT
>LTAE01002824.1:8540-41221 GCA_001647135.1 Pontederia paniculata | reverse complement strand
CCTAAAATATGTTGTAAAATGCATGCATCATTGGACCGGTCAGTTCAACCGTCGACCAGGGCCTAGTCCGATCTTGGTTCGATGGAAAAACCGAGCAATAAGTTGGATCGATCAAGATCGATCAAAAATCAGAAAAATAAGGGTTGACCGCTTAAACCGGTCATTTTAATGAACTGGTCGGTTCAGAAAAAAAGGAAAAAAAATGGGCTGAAAAGAGGGAAGTGGGCTTTGGGGGTAACTGGGCCATGAAGAAAATTTACAGTTCAAAACCTTTTAAATCAGTTTTTATTTTTTTTTCTTTTTCTTTATCTTTTTAATTATAAAAGAAAATTTTAAATTATATTTGTGTTTGAATAAATAATTATTTAAGATATATTTTATTAATATTTTTCGTATCAAATAAAATGTTAATTGATCATAACTTTTGAAAATAATTTAATTTCTTTTCATATTTAATCATTTATTTTTTTATTCTTTATATAAATTATAAATCATAATTTAATTTAATATTTTTTAATAATATCTGGTTCGATCGTCCGGTTTAATCAGTTTGACCGGTTAAACCTGACCCGGATGCTCCTCCGAGTCGATGTCCGATTCGATTCTAACAACATTGATCGTGAGTGCACGTACTAATTTCACAAGAGATTTCATGGGTCGTGAAAACCAATTTCACGGTCGTGAAAATGATGACGATGATTTAGTCGTGACGTGCATAAGTCACGACCGTGCAAGGCAAAGTCACGCATCGTGGATGCATGATCATGCCCGTGAGCACATGGACAATGAAGCATACGTCACGGGCAGTGAGATACTCCAGGATTTGAAGAAACCTTCGGTCACGGTCATGATTCTCAAATCACGTGTCATGATATTAGACCGATTTTGGATATTATATGCGGTCAAAGCCATGATATTGCACCGATTTTGGAGATTATATGTGGTCAAAGATGTGATATTGGGTTACGCTATGAGCATGGAACTTCAAGTCACGAGCTTGAAGAAAGTTTAACATCAAGAGAAGAATATATTTCTACGCAGATCTTTCGAAGAAGACAATCGTCGAGTCAAGATGTTTTTTATTCAGTTATTATTCATCTTCTTCTTTCTGTATTTTCAAAGGGTGAACTCCATTTGTAATTCATCGATTTCTTATTTTTGGAGTTTTATTGTAAGGGAAAAAACCTATTGAACCCTTGAGATAATTAATTTTAGTTCTTCAATTTTCTAATGCGTATGAATATTATGTGTAATGCTCTTTCGTGATTTTTTTGAGATATTGATTTTCATTAGCATCATGGATAGGAATAGAGAGGTCTTATCTCTCTTTAATTTCTGAAATTGACTTTTGAATTTTGAGTCAACGCATTGCATACCACATCCGAATAGCATCTTGGTGAAAAATATCTTAGGTGTGTGATTGGTGAGATTGGCATCCATAAGAGGAACTATCCATAGTTTAGGAGATACATATTACTGCGTCTCAAAATCCTGGTAGATTAGATTGACATCTTGAAGAGGAATAATATAGTGTATTAGATTTGATTTTGTTGGTTCATCCTGAAGAGGACACATATTTTAGGTAGATCATAATCCTCATAACAAGTTCATTAACTGAACTCTAATTAAAACTTATGATAAAATTTGATTTATCCTTATTAATCTTATCTCATTATGATCCAGAGATTGTTATCATCATAATTTTTTTTCATTTTCTTTTAAAAAACATTTTTCATACAGAACACATTTTTTCTTATCAATTAGTGGGATTAGATAGACAAAGTTAATATTAGTCCTTGTGGGAACGATAACTCGACTTGCCTCGAATTATTACTTGATATGACTAGTGCACATGCTAGTAATTATATTTGTCTTATTAGCATTCATCGAAGCATTGAGCAAACAATTGGACGATGATAACTAGCACCACCAAGGATCATGCATTTCAATGGCACGCTTGAATCACTCTCGATATCGAGCATCTTGCTTGGGGCGTATTAGAATTACATAATTGTAAGACTCCTTGCATAGTCTACTGAACAACTAATTGCGAGATATTGGCTCCATAATATCATGTAATTGATAATCATATTGATCATGTGCAATATGTTATAACCGGTTTTGTAACAACCTCTGTATATATATAAATGAGTATTGTGTGAGTCATTTGTGTGGGAAAAGATGTTATTCATCAATTGCAACCTCATCTTGTGATTCTTCTAGGGGTTGCCACATGTCTCTCCTTCTAAATGAAAGCAAAAAGTGTTTGAACAAGTTACTCTTGGGGCAAGGGTTGTCCCAAAATATATTCCATTGTGTACTTATCATATCCTATAGGCAGCGCAAAACAATAACCAATAAAGATGGACAAAGGGCTAGGTGAGTTAAAAAAACAATGATAAAATAATACATGAACTAAGCTAAAAATGCAAGAAATCAAAAACTTAAATACATAATTAGAGTTGTTGGCTAGTGATGCATGAAATTGCATGCTAATGTTGATAACTAACCTTTCTACCCATGACATTCCTTATATGATGATTAATGATCATACTTCATAGCCACACCCTCCGGTAGCCCAACTCACACACCAAGTTGTTCACCAGGTATAGATATATCATGTCCATCTCCATTCTCCTCTCTAAATTTGTCTATTTTGTTTTTGTGATGAATGGTTACCAATGTTAATCCGACCACATCCATTACAATGGAAAATAGAGGGAGGGATTGATGGCCTCCAATTGATGGCAAGAGGCGACTACACCTTTGGTCTCAGGAACATTGCCCTTATTTTTATTTCATATATGCAAATATTATTATATATTAAATATTATTCTTTACTTTAATTTATCATATATTATTGTATCTTTCTCTAATTAATTTTTAAATATGTTCATGAATGTGAAGACTTATCAATTATTGAAAAGCTATAATAAGTTACAAGAATTACTTAGAATAGATGACTAAAGTGGAGGGATTGAAAAAAGTGTGAGGTTCATTATACGCTATAGGGAGTGGAGAATTATTCCTATAATGTATCTGAATATCAAAACACTAATGAACCTTATTAATAATTGTAATACATGTTGGGAGAAAAATAAAACAGAAAACAAGAAAAGAAAAGAAATAGAAAGTGGAAAGTATCACAAGAACTTAAAGCTTAAACCCTCTTCTATTGAACCTAAGAACACACTCAAATTCATTCCCAATCCATATATCAGCCTTCACCAATTTTCTAACACATCCCTCTCATTTTCCCCTCTCCAAGCATTGCAAACTCAGCCCAAAAATCCCAATTCGAGATTGAGTTCAACTCTTCCCAATTGCAGTAAAAATTCAACAAGAAGAAAAGGAGGGATTGAGTCAAGAATTAAGGGGCCGTTTGGCGCATTCCCAGTTTTTATTAACCGATAATTTAGATCACCACTAAAATAGATTATCACTTTACAAATTACCGGTAATATTATATCATAGCATTTGGTAAGTAGCAATAACATAAATTATAATTTAAATTATAAAATAAAAATTACTAAAATACCCTTCAAAATTATTGAATTAAAATAAATATAAATAAAAGAAAAAATAAAAAAAAAGTGAGTTATGTCAAAATATGAGTTTATATTATCAATCGTAAAATAATTAAAAATTTAGAAGATAATGTTGAATACTATTATTTCGTAATAAAATGTAAATACTTCTAAAGTTTGGTTATAGGAATAATTTTGTCAAAATGCATGTCATCTTGTTAGTAATCTGGAAAGACACCTCTCATGGGTGCTATCTTCATTACCAAGGAGGTGGTAATTTAGATTACCAGAGAAGTAAAAATTATCGGTAATCCGTTGCAGCCAAACGTGATAATATAGTGGGCCCTGGGGATTTTAAATTAAATAGTCGGTATTCTATCTGGATTACCTCATACCAAACGCCCTAAGGGAAATGGTTGTTAAAGTTTGGAGAGGAAGAAGAGAAGGGAAGAACAATTAGCAAAGAGCAACTAGGAAAATAAAGGTATACAAAGGGATCCCTACATTGACCTTGTATCAATTTAGAGTTAAAAGTTATTGTTACGTGTTATAGCATGAATTTATGATGCCAAGTTGGCTATACATGAATGAACACTAAGGTTCTTCATGGATAATTATTATTTAAAACCATTTTATGCCACATTGAAACCTAAGATTCATATACTAGAAATGTTGATATTTTTATTGGTTTTAAGTGTCATTGTAAGAACATGATAATGTATTGAATAGCAAATAAAATGATGTTTTGATCTATATCGATAATTTAGAGAAAACCCTAGGATGCACATTTAATTTTCAAATTTTTGTGATAATTGATCGTCCTACCCAAGGGATGTCCGAGCAACTATCGAAGCTAAGAGATGAGTTAGTCAGAGGCCTTCTGGAAGAGGTTAGTAGCAAGAGTCAATCGGGAGGGTCCGACCGACGATCAAGTCGAACAAGTGTCGAGGGATAAGTTAGTCGAATGACCTTATTGTGAGTTCGACCGACCTTACCGTAAAATTGTATTCTATACCATTATCATATTAAATAATTGAGTCCATTGATTGTTCAACGTAATATATTAAAATATTAATGTAATGATGTACTGATTAATTGAATTTGTGTATTGGGCGCTTGTCGAATATTGGGGGATTAATGTCCCTATATTGTTATTGATCCAGATGTGGAGATTGATTGTGTTGTTTGGAATGTCCAAGGAAATAAGACATCTCATTATTTGGCTAATCATATTGGTCGACCAAGGTTATCCAATCATCCAATAATTGTAATTGGCTTATTGAAATTGATTGAACTGAACATAAAATTATAATTTGATAATTCATAGATTATTAGATCATGGATTATGATTGTTATTGACTGAGCATAGCTCATATCGAATAAGGATGGCTATATAGGGATAGTTTTTCAATTATTGAATAACAACAAATAAGGTAAAATTTAGCACAAGTACATTATTATTGATATTGAACATTAAGAAACCTAATATTATTGAATGTTTGTACCATTGATCGATCGATTGACATTGAAATTGCTAAAGTCTAAGATATAACGACTTAATTATTATTATTTCATTAATGCATAAAGATTATGTTATCATATTGTCATATATTGTTAATTGTCAATTGTAATTGTAAAGGCTTTACATACTAGACAAAAACTAATGGGATAGTATTTTGTCTCCTACACTAGATCTTGTAGGTTAACATGATTGAATGATCGATCGTGGTGTTGCTTTGACGAAAGGATTGTACATGATATGTTGGACAACTTGTTAAATGTTTTATACGATTGAAAGCAGGTCTTTACATATTTTCATGCTTTAAGTCTCATGTAATGGGTTATGTAGCTCAATACTACATTTAATCTAACCATAAGTGATATAACTTGCTGCGATGTCAAGTTAATATTATGTGATTTTATGATAATGTGTCCAGTTATGAAATTATTTTCGTTCATTAATTATTTATGTATAAGTTTTTGTGCTATCATAGATCGTCATCATTTTATAATGTCTCTAGAAACTACTTCGACACGTGTCGAATATCGTTACAACTATGTGTGGGTGCGTTTGAGAGGATGTTACAATAATTATATGAATCATCCTCCGGCCTTACAATAATTATATGCTATTCCTCTTTTACGATAGTTGAAGAAGGCAACGAACTTCCATATATACACAATACTCGGGAGAAAATACTATGCCTTTTTAGTCATGTGTTCCAAGTCGAAATACTAAGGGGCCAAGTATTACAATAATAATAACACATAATAACTTTAAATAGTTTATATAAAGAAAATAATATAACGAAGAATATAGGTTTTATAACAAATAACTGCACCATGAACTAAAAAAAAGAAATTATCGATAGCTTAAAACCAATTGCACATCAGCTACTTTTTATGGCGAGATGGGCTCTCTTTGGCAGCGACAAAGCCCTCTTCAGCAGTTTCTTTCATCGTCGGTCACATGGTCGACCAATCCGACATGGTTGGTCCTCTACTGCAACTAGAGCGGAGGGGGAGCCACCACCTCACCTTCCACGACCACCTTCTATTTAAGGGGAAAGAGGATGAGAAGCGATGAGCCTAGTCTTTTTGGTCTTTTAAAATTAAACAATATATAAAATATTATATATAAGTTAACATGATTTAAAAGTTAATTTTATAATGAAAATGCATTAATGGAAAACGTGACTACGTGAGTATTTGAGAAGTTCAATAGTTCATAATAAAGTTTAGATATTATTTTGACATAAGCTATAGTTGGTGAGAAAGAAAATAATCCTTGTTACTGTTTTGTAAGATAAATTAATGCATGAACATTAAATTTATCCAATGATTACGATAAAAAATTATGACAATCTTATTCAATAATAACAAAATTGGCAGTAACCAACAATTTAATCAACCGTTAGATTATAATTAAAATTACGGTTTAACTCATAAAAAAAACTAACACATAATAGCCTTATAATTCAAATGAGAAAAAATGTCACTCTGCGTCCAGCCAAATTGACAAAAATATAATTTAAATCTTCTTAAGATCAATAGTTTGCTGAATAAGCCACAGAATTAGAGCCTTATCCTCTACTTCGAACAAAAAATGTACAGTTCAAGATCAAGTTGCATCAATGCACAATGCGGCTAAAACGACAAGCATGTGGAAATTTACTTCAAGATGCCAATGGCCATTCACATAGTCGAGATTTATGTAGCCACTGTATTTCCAAAATAAACAGCATTTAGTAGCCGCCATTGTAACCAGAAGGATCCGAAGTGTTAAAATTCATCAGAAACTCCCCTCCACCTAAAAATGATAGGGAAATGCAACCCTCTTTGCCATCTTCAAAATACAGAACTGTACTTAGATGGAAGGGGGAACAATGAGAAATGGCACTGGTTACAAAAGCCAGCATCTTTGAAATCACATTGTTTGTTTTACTGGGCAATCGGTTTACCCCCGATATTAAAAGTGTGATTTGTACAGAACATATGGGAATATAAAATGAAAAACGTTGGGGGTAGGTTGATGTTGATTACAAGTATAAAGAAGAATCAATGAATAAATTTTCTAAAGTGAGAGATATGTAATCCCCTCCGGAAGATTTCCAGGAACTGGAAGAGCAGTAACATATCTTTGAATGAACATTCCTCGAGTTGCAATTTCAGAGGTGGAAGAGCCTGTAATAGGATCTGTATGAGGCCGACCATGGAACTTGCCCAAACGGTTGATAATGGAGAACTTCTCCAACTCTTGGCAATCCAGCCGTACATCTAATAATGATTCCCACTTGTAAAATCTAGCACACAAGGACAGATTGTAGAATAATTAAAAGTTTTCTAGAAACATACAACTTATAACTGTAACGTGCATGTGGAGAAATCAATAGAAGGGACCAGGTCCGATACCATCTAGAATGAAGAAACAAGTCAAAACAATAAATCTAATTCTTACAAGTTTTTCATTTAATTCTAGGACACAGCATTCATGATCTAGAGTGTTTGAACTCGAAGTACCATAAGATCACAAGTTATATCGCATGTTAAAAGGAGCTAATCAGGAAATAGAAAAGATCAGCTCTCTTACTTGCTTTGTTATCAAATAAGAATGTCATGACTAGGCAAATATCATTAGATCAATGAGAAACAGCATATTCCATATGATTCCAATCATTCTTCCACTATGCATGTCATAGGTCAATTTTCACTCAAAATATCTGTGGTTGTTTTCCTGACATCTTATGATTATTATCATGTATCTGGTCTTGAACTTTGACATGTACAATGTTCCAAGCATACAGCCAAATAGAACAATGAATCCATCAACAGATTCTCCTCCAATATCCCTCGCCCCTTTAATGGAGTGATAAAGTGATGTAGGAGACAACATACTGAATGTTGCTGACGCCTAGTTTGACTAGCAGAGTTGGTTCAGAGTTTTAGTTTAACTATGTTTCTTGTTTTTATCTTTTGCTTTTTCTATTAGGACTCCTTTTCTAATTTCGTTAGGATTTGTTATCTTGTTTCTTTCCTTTACTTTTTCTATTAGGACTTCTTTTCTGATTCTGTTACGATTTGCTATTGATTTGCAGCATGCATCGTGCCTATAAAAGGCATCAAACCTTGGATAATGAGATGAATACAGAACAATTATTTTCTTATATCATTGTGTTGTGTTTGTATCGATGTTCCAGGTTGGTTCCAATTTGGAGATCGAGATTCGCTTTGTTCTTGGCCTTGCTGCAGATGCTTGGATGCAGATGCTTGGACATGATCCGAACATCTGCACAACTTCTGCAAGTCAGTTTTGATCGACGAAAGGGTGTCAGGTTTCTTCAGAGACTTGCAGAAATTTCTTTCTGCAGCATCATTTGGTATCAGAGCTCTCAAGATCAATGGGTGATGCTCCTACCGGCAGGGTTTGACAAGGTAAAGACATAACTTTGCCAACTTACGGCTTGCTTCGATCAATTTCTCCTATTAATGCAGGATTACCATGCTCCCCCTGCTGTTAACCCCATAAATTCACAACATTCATCAATCCTCCCAATCTGACCCGCCATCATCACCACCTCGACATTAAAAGTCTGTGACCCCCACGAAGATTGCAACCATCAGTTCTTAATGTTGAAGGTGAAGATGAATTCAACATGGACAGATTTCACTCCAATGCGGGTCAACCAGACTACCGCATGAAGATGGAGATTCCCATATACAGTTTCATATGGAAGATTTCTTAGACTGGGCCTCTGAAGTAGATAGATTATCCAATAATGTCAATGTTCCTTAACACAAACAAGCGAAGATGGTGAATTATAATTGAAGCCAGGAGCCTCTATTTGGTGGGATTAGACATAGATGATTCTCTCGTGGGATAAGATGAAAAAATTACTTAAAGCCTCAGGTGGTTCACTAGCAACTGCATTCCCACGGCTCTGGGCGTTAGCGACACACCCGGCAGGCACAGTGGCAGAGTCTTGGTCTGAGGCAGGAGGCATGGGATCTGGCTCATGGACCCCAGTGTTTAGGTCCACCCTATCTGATCAGCGGATAGCAGAGCTCCTGATATTCCACCAGAGGATTGCACCATTCTGGCCGGACCCCACACGACAGGATGGGTGGGTGTGGGATCCACTACCTTACTCGGCCCGTAGACTATACCTTCAGTTCCTCCCAGTTGCCACCACCTCGGCAGAGCTTCAGTTGGACTGCAGATCTATTTGGCGAATACGGGTACCTCTGAAAGTCAAGATTTTTGCATGGCTTCTGCGGCGAGGTCGGCTTCTCACCCGGGCTTACAGAGCGAGATGGGTGCCCCAGGCGGAGACTTCCTGTGTTATGTGTGCGGAGGCGGTGGAGGACACCGCACACCTATTTTTTGAGTGCCCGACAGTACGGGAGATTTGGCGCCAGACAGGTCGTTGGCTCACCTTCCCTTCAGATGCAGAGGAGTTTTGGAGGTCACTACGTACTTCTGCCAGTCGGAGGCTACTATTGATGACGTTTTTAGCCGGTTCCTGGGCCATATGGCTCCAGCGAAATCGGATCATTTTTTGTGGGGAGAGATGCCAAGTTGAGGATATTGTACACCACATTTCTTTCCTTCTTAGAGAGTGGGGTATGGGGTAGAAGGCTTCTCATCCCTTATTTTCTTGCCACTTTTGCCGCTCTCTTGTCGAGAGCGTTTACTTGTACATGACTCTTTCTGATATATATATACATGGATGACAACCGCATCACCGGAGGTCATCCTTTTTCTCCTCAGAAAAAAAAATTACTTAAAGCAACATTTTTGCCTCCAGACTGTCAACAAATCTTATATCATTAACTCAGCAATTGTCGACAAGGCTCGCGATCCATGGCCAACTACACAACTGAATTCTTTTGATTATCATCCAGGAACAATTTTGTAGAGACTGACCAACAACAAATTGGGAGATATATCAATGGCCTTCGTCCTAGAATCCGTAACCGAGTGGAAGAACACATTACATATATATTAACTGACACAATATCTCTGGCTGAATGGATTGAGCGACAGATTGAACAAGGCTCTCGTATTGCACCACAATCAAGCTTCAGCAACGCCAATTTCTCAAAGAGGAATTGGCACCACAAAACAGAAGAAATGTTGAAACTCCCATAACCAAGCCAATAGCTAAAAGTCCCAATGTCAACAAGACAACTAAGCCACCGCACCAAAGAGATCAATATAATCATTCTGATTCTACCATTTGTTATTGTTGCCGTCAACATCAGCCCGCTCCAATGAGTTTCCGCAGCATCCTGAGGTTAACATCATCCATGGAGAAGTAATTGAAGAATAGGAAGAAAGTGACTATGAGAAAGAAAATGTCAAGTGCGCAGATGAAGAAGGGGAACATGTTGCCTATGTAGTACGATGTTTGTTGCTGACACCAAAAACAGATGAAAATGTTCAACGTCATAATATATCTCAAATGCGATGTATTGTCAACAAGTTGTGTGATGTGATAATTGATACCGGTAATTCTGATGATGATGTCCCAATTAATGGTGAAAAGCTTAGGACTGAAACTGAACGACATCTTGCACTATATAAGATTTGGGTGGATATGCAAAGCCAAAGGTACTGAATTGGAAGTTTCGTCAGCCAGCAGATACTTGTCAAATTATTCTTGGAAGGCCATGGCAATTCGCTCACAAGATTATTTACAATGAAAGACGTGACTTCTATTCCTTCAAGAAAGATGGTCATAACATCATTCTAGCACCCATGACTGCAAGCCATCAAAGCAAGCGACTTGAGAGTACTTGTTTGATGGCGAAGCTAAAAGAATTTACAGCTAAGCCAAAGATGCTGGTAAATTGTAGTCACGAAGCCCAAGAGTGTTGAATCTTCTATTATTCCTTATGCATTTACTTGAAGATTTCAAGGATTTTTTTCCAGCTGACCTTCCATCAGGACTTCCACCTCTCCAAACTATTTAACATCAACTTGATATAACTCGAGGTGTGTTAATATTAAAAACTTAGTCCAAACTAGATGGAGATTTAATCTAGTCTTAAAGACCCAAATGTAGTCACGAGCCAACTTAGTTTACTAAATCATATATAATATAATATTTATATTATGTTATATGAATTTTTTATATTTGATATTTTAGTTTCATATAATAGTAATTTGGAAATAAAAATATTAATAATTTCAAGAGAATACAAACTATACTTTAGGATCATGGTGATAGAGAGTAAAATCAATCATCCTTCATTCAATATTAATTTTGGATAAGTAAATTTAATTAGTTGAGAGGGGAAATAAAGCTAATTTTTAAATTTTATTTTAGTAAATTACTATCCAAATAGAGTTAATTTTTATCTTTTCTTTATTATCTTTCTTTTTCCTCACTTCAAACACACCCTAATTATATTTAAAAACTTGTTAATAACAAATATGTGTCTAGCTATTTAGTCATGGCATTATACTTTAAGATAAATAGGAAAAATCTAGGACAATTTAGATGCTTGGTGAGAACTAGGACATCAAATTCGATCTCGATTTAAATCGATAATTCTTTTATATTTTCACAAATTTTGGACTGAATGGTGGCAAGTTTTTGGGAGCATCATGTTATTACATCAAATAAACCCAAACATTAATGATGCATAATAGCATTTGTGTAACTATAATAAACGTGTTTATGTTGAAATTAATACAATATCCTGACCTTGAATTAAACAACTACATGCAGTTGCACAGCAGCTACAATATATACCTAAGCAATAACTAAACCCATATTTCAAATACAAAAAAATTGTACTTGGGAGCACACAATTTAGCATGGTTTCTTTAAAACATATATACATATACATATATATATATATATATATATATATATATATATATATATTCTACTTGAGTGTTTGTACAGACTTTGAAACATTATGTCATCGATAATTATCAAGACAACTAATTTTTTAAGTACAAAATGTCGCACATCATCATATGAGTTCCAAAAAACATAATATTCTGCACGGAATAGTGACTGATCTAATTGAGAAAGGATTCACTAGGCAGAGTATCAATCCATGTGCAGTTCCTGCTTTATTTGTGCCAAAAAACAATGAGAGTTGGCGAATGTGTGTGGATAGTAGGTCCATTAACAAAATCACAATTAAATATCACTTCCCAATACCACGCCTTGATGACATGTTCAATATGCTTGGTAACGGTCATCTTTTTCCAAATTGGACTTGCATAGCGGTACCACCAAATTCGTATTTGTGAAGGAGATGAATGGAAAAACAGCTTTTAAAACCAAGACCTTTATGAATGGCTTGTTATGCCATTTCGGGCCATCAAATGCCCATAGTACCTTTATGCATTTGATGAACCAAGTTCACAAACCATTTATTGGGAAATTTGCAGTTGTGCACTTCGATGACATCTATCATATACAATCAAGAAGAGAATTTGCAACACCAGAAGGAAGTATTGCAAACATTGCCAGCTAATAACTTATATCTTAATTCTAAGAAATGTTGTTTTCCTCAGAAACAACTTTTCCTAGGCTTCATGATCAGCAAGGAAGGCATCAGTGTTAATCCCTCAAAGGTGCAAGCAATTACCGACAGGCCAACGCCTAAGATAGTGGTAGATGTTCGGAGCCTTCATGGCCTCGCATCATTTTATCGTCATCTCATCCACGACTTCAATAGCATTGTGGCCCCTATCACTACTTGTTTGAAAAAAGATAGCTCCCGCTGTGGCACATTAGCAGAACAATGCTTTAAAATCATTAAGAAGAAGTTGACTACGGCATCAGTCCTTACCTTACCAGTGGAGTGTGATGTGTTTGGAATTGGAACTAATGCAGCCTTATCCTTGTTAAAAAATAAATACAAAGATGTTGCTCTTCCTATTGCTTATGTTTTTAGGATTGTTGGTAGCATATCTAATTTAATATGGTATCAGAGCCAAAGATCTTGAGTTCAAACCTCGATGTCGCTCGTATCAAAAATTAATTTCCTCCCTTAGTTGTCCACGAGTTGAACTTTGAACTAGACCAAAGTTGTCAGCGATCCGCACGTGAGGGGGAGTGTTAAGAATATAAATATAAAGATGTTGCTCTTCGTATTGGCTTAAGCTTTTAGAATTATTGGTAGCACATCTAATTTAACAATCCCAATCCAAGCATCCACTAGCATTCCATAGTGAAATTTTTAATGAGTTTAGGCAAAATGGATTGTCTATGAAAAGGAGTACTATGTTATGGTACGACACTCAACCATTGGGAACATTACTTGCTTCAAAGGGAGCTTGTCTTGTTTTTCACAGCCTAGAATCAACAGAATGCATGTTCGGTGGGGGTAACTATCTATAACGCTTATGTGATTCAACACAAATCAAGGCAATCCAACAAAGTGGCAGATGCTCTCAGTCAGCGAGCACTGTCATTGACAACACTAACAAGAGAAATTACTAGGTTTGAGAGCCTTAAGGAGCTACATGAAATGACGAGGACTTCAAGCAAGATTGGGAGAATTGCCAATTACATCAGCCTGCACATGAAACACACATTCAGAATGAGTTTTTATTTTAGGGAAATAAATTACGTCTACCACATACTTCATTGTTGGAAAAGGTCAGTCGTGGTTTGCATAGTAGAGGCAGGACATTTTGGTCGAGATAAGACCAACGTTGCAGTCGAAGAACAATTCTATTGGCTACAATTGAAAAAAGATGTCAACAACTTCAACTTTGTGCCCTTCAAAAAAAAAACTTCAACTTTGTAAGGGGATGCCAAATCTGACAAGTCGCAAAAGGATCTTTTCAGAATACGGGGTGTTGTATCTTCCTTTGCAAATGCCTGCAGCACCATTGGAGGATCTTACAATGGATTTTGTATTAGGTTTGTCATGTAGCTAGCGAGGAGCAGATTCTGTATTCTGGTGGTTGATCATTTTCAAAGATGGTGCATATTATCCCTTGCAAGCCATCCCTTGAAAGCACATGACAGATGCAATAATGTGGCAAATCTTTTCTTACGCGAGGTAGTCGCCAAAGTTCATTACATCAGATCGTGATACCAAATTCCTTTTCCATTTTTGGAAAACCTCACGGCGACGGTTTGATACTACACTGAACTATAGTACTACTTGTCATCAGCAAACTGATGAGCAAACAAAGATTGCCAACCGTTCCTTTGGCAACTTACTACATGCACTTTTTGGCACTAAACCAAAACAATGGGACTTGGCACTTGCTCAGGCCGAATTTGCTTGTAAGAGCATGAGAAATTGAACTAATGGCAAAGCACTATTTGAAGTTGTTTATGAATGCATTCCCCGCCCTATTTGAAGTTGTTTATGAATGCATTCCCCGCCGAGCACTTTATCTTGTTCTTCCCCCTTCAGCTGCAACCCCTCACACGTCTATTGATGAGCTGATTGCAAATATTCTACGAATTCATGAGCAAACTAAAGGCCAAATTGAGCATCCATTGTCAAGTATGAAAACTTTGCATATAGTCAACATCGAGCTAAAAGTTTTAAGGAAGGGGATACTGTTATGGTTTATCTAAGGCGAGAACGGCTTCCTGTTAGGACTTGTAACAAATTGCAAAACAAAAATTATGGTCCTTGCAAGATCTTACGAATGATTAATGATAATGCATTTGCGGTTGACCTACCAAATTCTTTTGGCATTTCTACAACTTTTAATGTGGCCAATTTATTTGATTATGTTCCAGAGGCTGATGTGGTACTAGCTCGTGGTTGATCTTCTCTCAAGAAGGGAGACTAATGTAGGAGACAACATATTGGACGTGGAAAACTTCTAGTTTGAGTTGGATAGTTAATTCAGAATTTTAGTTTAGTTCTCTCTTGTTTCTTTCTTTTACTTTTTCTATTAGGACTCCTTTTCTAGTTCTGTTAGGATTTGTTATCTTGTTTCTTTCTTTTACTTTTTTGTCCATTAAGCATTGTTATTGGTTTGCAAAATGTATTGTACCTATAAAAGGCATCAAACCCTTGGTTAATGAGATGAATACAGAACTACTATTTTCTTATATTATTCGCGTTGTGTTTGCAATGCAGTGCTCCTGGTGAAGATCGAGATTCATCTTGTTCTTGACCTTGTTGCAGACGCTTGGACGTGATCCAAACATCTGCACAACTTCTGCAACCCAGTTTTGATTCACGAAAGTGTGTCAAGTTTCTTCAGAGATTTGAAGAAATTTCTTTCTGCTGTTGTGGTGCATCATAAAGTTGCTATGGATTCCATCCATTACTGAAGTTTCACTTCACAGATTTTGTTTTGGTCAAAACAACATCATTTTTTTTCTACCACTGCCCAGCGGCTCCACGACTTAGAAATCAAAATGATGTCATCAGTTTAAGTAACATTTAGTCTTGTATCGCTTTCATCAAAAACTAATGCAATAACCAGTTTTTTTAAGGGGGCAAATAACCAATAGTTGGTTCTCTCAAAAAATAGCCAACAGTTGGTTGGTTAGGATCAAATTTCATAGCCATGTATTGGGACAATTTCTCCCTACCTCGGGCCAGATTAATCAGTCTAGTAGCCTTCTAGATACCAGGTTTATACGGAAAAAAGTAAGTAATGCAAGAACAACATTTTGTTTGGCTAAACCTTCTCAAACATGTCTAAATGTAGCAATTTGCAAATACAGATGGCCTAAAACAAACATGCATCTCAAATAAACAATAGGTGGTAAACTACTAGATTAGGTAAGCATTTTGATGATATTGACAGTTTCACTCTGGAGGCCTCATCTGCAACCAATAGTCAATAAGAATTACCACATAATCTCCTCCCTCAAAAACAAAATACAACATAATCAACTGTTATATCTAATTATATAAACGATGGATGACTAACCCAATTATCTAGTCACACTTCTTCCCTCAAAACAATTACATATTAAATCTTATCTTAATTTAGAACATCCTAATATTGGTTTAGCCTATTTGGCATATATCTGCCCAAGAAGTGATTATTGCTAGCGTGTAGATAGCAGTAAGGTTGAAGACGCCTCATTTTTTTTTTAAACTAAGACAACTCATAAATTGTTGCTATCGCATTTGAAATATGGTTTCAGAATATAATCATACTTTCCTAGAAAAGAATATAATGCCTCTGGGAAACAATATATTTGAGCTGGAGAATAATTAACTAGTTCTAACAATAAAATCTTCAATGATACAAAACCAAAGAATATTTCATAAAATTAGTATACAGGTTAACAATGGACTATTTTTTCTTTGGAGTCAAAAAAAGGTTGGGAGTGTATAAGGCCCAAAAACAACAAAGGTATTATCAAATAACACAATAAAAAATTGCATACTAGCATTATGACACTCACTTAGGAAAAGATGGATCATAATATGTATATAAAAGTCATACTGGATATATTTCATCATGTGTTTATTTAGAATTAGTCAAAAACAGTGCAGGCTCCAAAAGCTTCCCGTCGTAAAAAAAAGTATGTGAAAGTAAACTGAAGTTTATATTCCAAAATACTATCTACTATCAAATAGCAGATAAATCAAAATTCAGAAACAAGTGTGTACTGGCAACTCTAAGATCTAACCCCAAAATACATTGCTCATATTTTACTTTTTCAGAAGAATTAAACCAGGAGATTATGAATAAAAAGAAATGTGAGAGAACCAATAATTAGCAATTACCTCAAAAAATCATTTTCAAGCTTCTTGGACTGTCCAATATAATCCTCCACAAGCGTTGAGCAAAAATGGTCTCCAACTGAAGACTTGAACTTTTTGGATGTCCTAAAAGGAAATTTGAGAAAGAAAAAAAAGAAAATATCTCTTTAGATCATGGTCCTAACACAATTTTCTAAAGGAAAAACATGCCTCATGGAAACATCACAATTATTTATGCTAAACATGGCACTATAAATAAAAGAGTATTAATGCAACTTTTGAAATCATGCCAAACTCAATTTCCCCAACACTTACCCTCTTTCATCTTCCAAACTGGCACCCCAATCCTTTTCAGAGCAAGAGATCATACTGCATGCATCTGTAAGTGCAGCTTTAGCGACACAAAAGGTCACATTTTCATAAGCTAAATCTGCTTCTACCCGGAGCATTCTAGCCGGTAAAGCTGGAATAAGCTTCTGCATCAGTTGGGTTGTCAGTATTATCCTTTTACGTGGTTGAGTAATTGACAAACTATCCTCCATGTTTTGAGCTTCATCATCCACCTATTATCAAGAAGAGACATAATATTTACATGATACCTTTTAGGGGAATATTTACATAGTATGGTTTGACATAAATAGCACAAAAGTAAAGTATATTTACATAGTATGGTTTGACATAAATAGCACAAAAGTAAAGTCCAACAAAGCCCAATATGAATGGACAAACCTTCTCAAACAACCTATTAGCAGCTCGAGCCCAATCAAGCTCTGCAGTTCTGTAGATAATTAAAAGACAACAAGGTTAATAAATTCTCTCAAAATGAAATTCAGATCTTCAATACACCAAACATCACATCCAGCAAGACGAATCATAAGGCAGAAAAACCACAAATCATCTAATGATATTCCGTAATCAGATTATCAAAGTGATAGTACTCATAAAGAAAAGTTAACACTAGTGCAAGCTACCACCTGATGTTTTCCATTATTTGTTGACCTTGTGTGACCACCTTATGCCATGAAATCAGCTTTGGAGTCTCACTTTTACGCTTCTTTGATCTCTGAACTACACCTTGGTCCAACACAGAAGGAAATAGGCTGCGAGAAGACAACTCCTTGTTGACCATTGTTGCTGACACTGACCTGTGTCCGTGGATGTCAATATGGTTGCTATCGTTTGTTGGATCAACCACAGTATTGCAATCTGTGCTCCTTGGAACTTTTTGAAAAAGGTAGTGATCAATGGAAGCATTTGGATTCCATTGGCCATTGAAGTTAGCAGTGACTACTGTACCATTTTTGTATGAACCATACTTCTTGAACCATGAAGGAGCCATTTGAGGGCTTATCTGGGTGAGCTCCATTCCCCTTACTGATTTCCCTGCTGAATATGTGTCAAGAGTGCCCATCTGATTTCGAGGATCATGTTGTCCTCTAGTAGCAGTAGATGTGCTTGTATTATTTTCTTCATTATCCATTGAGGTTAAATTCAACATCTCCACATCTGAAGGGACTAACCTTTGTGAAGGTGCACCAACTTTTCCATCCACAGGGACATTAAAATCTGAATTTTGACCAGCGACATATCTTTGACCTGTGTTCCAATCCAACTGAGGATTAGAAGTATAATCAGCTCCTTTCAGACTCCCACTTAACATCCTTCTTTCCGAGTCACCGCCCCTCATTGTTTGTATTTGTTGTAGCAAAGAATAATTTTGCTGTCTAACATCTGAAGTCATCAAAGTGCGCCCGTCGATATTAGAAGAGACATTAATTGAAGTAGGAGCATTGGAGGTCAGAGGTTGTGGAATTGTATCCTGCCTACTTTTTCCTTTGCCTACATCTGGCTGATGCATGTGGGCCAATGATGAGACAGAGACATTTGAGCCACCATCTGAAGCAGCCTTCTGTGCTACTTCTTCATGGCCTTGAGACATCACACCTGTCTTTGGAGAAGCATCCAAGTGTGAACATGGTAGATTTAAGGAAGAACCTGTGTTTCGTTGTCCGCCTTGATACAAATCAGAATAGCTTGTGCCAACTTCAGGAGTGGTTCCTCCATTATCTCCTTCATTTGCTTTTTGTGGGGACCACAAACTTGTATCCCTGTTGTTGTTGATTATGGACTGAAGTATTTGTGGAGTGAGCTTTGGAGACTGGAGACTAGTTAAACGCTGTTGAGATGATATATTTGTCCATACATTATGCAACATTCTTGAGAAGCCAGCTTGCTGGGATGTTCCAGCTATAGAAGGTTGGAATCCTGGTTTTGTTTCAGGAAATGAACCTGAATTATGATCCTGATGTGAACCTGCAATCATTTTCCTCATACTCTCGCTTTCTATAGGATTAGACTTCAAACTGGAAGGTACGTTAACATCAGCTACGGGGGCAAGACTTGAAAATGTAACTGCATTAGATGGAGTAGGAAATGATTTCTGCATAGATTGATCAGGTATGGCACTATCAAGGGAGTTATTTGGTTGACGGGGCAGTGGGACATTTCTAGCAAGTGTAGTTTGATTGCCAACTAGAAAATTGACAGACGAATATGGTACTTCATGTCCAGCTGAACTAGAAGTGTTTTGTCTCTGTTTGTGTTGATGCTGCATAAGAATTCTCGCATTAGTGAATTGTGGATGCTGTTGATTTCCAGGATAAGCAACTCCAGGGACAGAGGTTGGCAATGAGTCAAGTGGCTTGCTAAAATCTGAGGCTACCTTGGGTCTGTCCTCAGTCATGTTGGATAATCTCTCTCTTTGAGATGCATTGTCTTGGGAAAGAGATTGCATGGCAGGTGCATAAGATGATCGACCCTGATCTCTATCTCCAGCTTCTGCATTGTTTTGTCTACTTTTACCATCACCTGCGGAGGCCTGGTGAGACAACACAGTTTGCGAAAATTGACGTTGAGATGGTTGAGCTAATCTCAAACCGAAACATTGTGTTGAAGATTGTGGAGAAGTAGCATTAACAGCAGATTGTGCAATCTTATCAGGTACAGCCACGATGTTGCAATTCCTTGAGTGATCCACCTTGGGAAGAAGATCAAGCATATTTTGACTGCAAGATGTCACAAATAGTATTTTTAGTAACTAGCAAAAAGATGAGGATAATAGAATCGATTCACTTCAAAACATGATAGATAAGTTTTGGCGATGGAACCATGGAACATGAGGATTTTTAAAATATTTCAAGTCATATAACTTGTAACATTGGTAATGAATACATCAACTGGATAACTCTCATATATATGACTTCTGAAAAGGATTGTATATGTGTGATTTTTTTAAAATAATATAATATTATAATAAAATTTTAAACTTTGAACTATTTAGGAGCTTCTTTCGAAAAAGTACCAAGATGAAACAGAGTAAGAGAACTTTCAGTTGGTTACATCAAAATCCTGTGCAAAGTTATAATAATAATGTGGCTACTGTTTTATATGTAAAGTACTTTTGTACATCACTTTTATGTGCATTTCCACTCTACTGTTTTATATGTAAAGTACTTTTGTACCTCACTTTTATGTGCATTTCCACTCTACAAGGTTTCCCAAAAGGTAAGCAGATGTAAATATAACAAAATAAATAGACCCTAAATCAAAAGAGTCACTCGGATGTGCATTACCTTGTTTGAGTAATATTCTTATTCTGAGAGAAGTTAACTGTCGATGGATCAAAAGATCTGGATTCATGGACAGATACGTCATCTCCAGAACATAGTTCTTCCACTCCCATAAGACTTCTCTGTATATTAGCAAAATGGAAAAGCAATATACCGCAAAAAGGAAAAGAAAAAGAAAAGCATAGTTAGTTAACAAACTATGTTAAAAGCACAAAGAACTTATAAAGAACACATTGAACATGTTTACCTTTCTGGCATTCATATTATTGTTTGAAATGTTATGACCATTGAAATCTGACTTTCCTACATGTACTTGGTCATCAGTGTAGGATCCTTGAAAGACTGGGTCCATACTCTGGAAATGTGAATAGCATGCAGGGTAAGAAGGTTCCCTATTCATCCCTAGAGTCATTTGATTCTGTAACATAATAGAACCTGCAGCTAGATGAGAAAACTGTGCTGATGGCTTTAGGTTCCCATGTAAAACAGGGTTTTGGTCATAACCACTCCAGGTGGAACTTCCATTTTCACCACTTAGAATATTAGATTGCTGGATATAGTTGGAGTTGTTTGAAGCATAACTTTCCCCAGAAACCCTTTCCGGTTGTTTTTTGTTGTGTTGATAGAGGCCACCCTCGTCCGTATCTTTGATGGTGGATTCCCAACTTTGCGGCTGCCTTTCATTTGGTGCAGTATGGTTTCTTTCTACATTTCCATCATCTTTGGCCCTTGCACATGTGTCACGGGCAAAGGTTTTCCCACAAACAACATGCTGTGAATTAGCAACCTGACGATTTGTTTCAAGATTAAATTTGAGGGAGTTTGAATTCATAAGAGAACGGTAAGTATTTATAAAGGAACCATCAGTTTGGATTTGAGAAGTGTCAACATCACTTTCAACTGGTTTTCCCACTCTATTGTTCGGATTAAGATGAGTTGCACCAATCCTCCACATATTGACATCAGTAGAAGAAACTGAATTATTAACTCCACTAGGCTCAGCTGCATAACTGTCATTCCATCCATTAGGCTCGTTATCTGACTGCATAGTAACATTGGACGGCACCAAGTTTTGTTGGTGAGTCCAATTACCCTGACTACTCTGCAAATCTACAATTTTTTTCTGCTGCTGATATGTCTGACCCATCCATGTACCATTATTTCCAGGCATTTGTACCTGAGTACCAATTTCTGAAAGCTGCTTCTGACCTTGATGAAATTGCTGATGGGATGTTGATTGGTATGAGTGCTGGAAGGTGGGCGTAGTAGACGGGCTTGGATCTGCATCAGTAGAATTAAACAATGAAAGAGGCCTTGATGCTAAAGAAGATGCACTTTGCATGTTGCTATCATCCCAAAAAGAACTCTGCTTCCCACTCTCACCAGATATAACTGAAGGCTTCATCGATTGATCCATTTTATGGAAATCTAAACCATTCCACTCTTCCTGAACTCCATTGTCACTGGTAGAAGATCCCACTGCCTCTTGCATCAGCGCACTCCAACTCCCACTCTGAAGGGAAGGAAATCCACCAAAACAATCATTCCCTAAAGGAAGCCCATGCAGAGGACCTTCCGAGCTAGAGTTAAGACTACCAGCAAAGGAAGCACTCCAATTGTCATCATTCCCATATAAAATTTTCTCTTCCGTTGGGTCCAGACTAGTCACCCCATGTGCTGTCCCAACTTGCTCAGCCACCCTTTCCTGTGAATTTCCTGACCATAAAGCCTGATCTTGCATACCATGAAATGCTTGATCCTGAACACTGCTTTGCATGTCTTTTGCTTGCTGAAAGTTTCCCAATGTCGCATCAGTATTAAAAGTGTCCAGAGTATTGACAGAAAAACCTTTCCCTTGAAAGTTTTGTGTAGTTTCTGATGTTCTATCTTGCAAGCAGCTTTGTGCGGGAAAATCATGACTATTCCGGAAATTGCTTAATTTATTTGAATCTGTTGGTACCTGGTTGTCAACTACGCTGGTCATCAAATTGTCACAATCATTTGACATCCTTGAGAGTTGAGGATACTGATTTACAGAGCCTCTGGTGTTCGATACTGCCACACCATAGAAGGACTGATCCTGTTGATGAATATACCCCAAAGATTCCGTTGATTGTCTATGATCATCCGGAATCATGAGACCATTTGCAACATTTTGCACTGAAGGAGAAATAGCTGATTGTGCCCAGTTCATGTTACCAGCACCAAACATCTGAGAGTTCCCACCTGGCATTGGAGACAAAGCCCTAACAAGATTATTTGGCCACATGTAATTTGGTGCGCTATTAGTAGCCATCTCGTTCATCATTGCAGATTGATTCAGAGCTACTGGCTTTGTTGCATCAGAAATTTGGTTAACAGAATTATGTTGTCTTGCTCCCTGATTGAGCTGCTGAAGTTGTTTCTGTCTCTGAAGCTCTTGAAGTCGTTTATACATCAGTTGCTGCTGCCAGAACTGCATGTCATTAGTACCAAGGTGCTGCCTTGGGTGAGGTTGCGACATTCTGAGAGGTATCCTAATAGGAAACTCCTAATTACCAAGAAGCTAAGCAGGAGATCTGCCAATTATCGGAACTCTGTTTAGCAGTGGCCTTCTACTTTGTACAACAAGAAGAACCCCTGGCTATATGTCTTTTGAAAGATAATCCACAAACCCAAGGTGCTCCCTTGTTTAAAAACCAAGCAACCTTCGATTTAAAATTTTAGCTTTTAGTTTTATAGTTAGCAGGCAAGAATATTCCAGAAAGCCACTGATAAGCTGACCATTCATGGCCTTCCCCAGAATCTGTTCAATGAGAAATAGACAGAATTAGCCAAATTTCTTACAGTGCACTAAATATTATGACAGGGAGATGAAAAGTTCAAAAAATCAACCTTTTCTGCTGGTGATTCAAGAACAAAATTTTCTTATGAAAATGTGAAACAAGTGGAAGAATATCAGATGATGTACCTCCTATCAGGTAGATCTCCGGTGCTTCAAGCTTTCAAGTCAATTTATTTTACAATGTTTTCTCCCTGAAAAATTTTGCAGCTGTAAAGCAAATATGTGAGATTTAGAACTTGTGACACAAGTAATATAATGCGAAAGGTACAGAAACTAAATATAGAAAGGAAGCGGCAAATTGGGTATGCCCGGACAAGGTAAAAAGAAAATGAAAGGAAAAAACATCCAAGTATAATAAAAAAGAAAGAAAATAACATCTTTGGAAAAGAAAAGTGAAGAATAACCCGAAATGCCCAAGCCTTATCATCTAGCGTAAGATGTTGTAGCTGTCCAACAAAAGGTGTCCCTTGAGGCTTAAACGGATCTAAAATAAAAGCTGAAAGAGGTCATTGACAAGCCTGTAGCACATGATTCGCAAGCAAAGCAAAATGACACAAAGGAAAAAGGGAAAAAGGGGAAGAAACATGTGCTAACACTCCCCGGAGCCAGTCACAGAGCTCGAATAAACTTCTTTCCATCCCGTACCACAGTCTCACTTAATCCACCAAAGCAGCAAACCCTAGAAACACGAAGCCCATAACTCATCCAACTCTCCTCGTTTTCTCCTGAAGCCACAAAAATGCTCCAATCCATCCATCCATCTAACCACAGAGGAAGGGACCAATTTCCACCTCCGTCTCCAAATCAACCACAACCAAACCCAAAAACTCCCCCAATCTCTAACCCCGTCTCCGCAATCAAAACGTTCCCGGAATCCACGCGAACAAGGTGCATCCGGCGATCACAAACGCAACTCTCCAGTCAAGAATGACAGTGAAAGAAACGATCTAGCAACAAGAGCACCAATAAATTGTCGATTTTTCGAGTGGAGCGGCACTTACACTGGGAGCAAATGGCGATTGAATCGGCGCAGCGAGCAAATAAATTAGGGTTCGAGTTCCCCCTCTACTGTTGTTTCCGCCGCCGGCAATCTCCACAGCAGTCCGAGTAGAGATGGGGTATTAGGGTTAGGGTTCCCGACGGGTTCCGTTCGGTTCCTTCCAACGAGAAATGGCGAGGTTTTGGGGAACCAAAGAGAGAGACGAATTGAGAAGAGATGATGGGGGAAGAGAGCGAGCGAGAAGATGCATAAAAAAATTTGATAAATAGATGGAAGCTGATTGGTGCGCGAAATTTTCAACGAACCGAACCAATCCGGTCAGGTTCTATCATGCTTGAATACGTCCGGTTCGCCAGCGGGAACCAAACTCCTAAACCCGGGTCACAACCAAGGCCATGAACATAAACGTATCAATTTTTGTGTCTACGATAAGTTTTGTGAGAAAATTTCCCTCGTTCCAGTTGTGCTCAGTCCTAACATAGTGTGGTAAGTATATTGTGTTAATTATCAGTGCACCTTAGTTATACCATAATCTAAAAACTAAAGGAGGTGGCATTAAATGTTGAAGACGAAAATAAAATAAGGAATATTTAATGAAGGAAGAACCATATCAAAGTTTCAAAGGAGCACATTAACCAACTAATGAATATACAATGGGTGTAATAATAATGCAATAATGATGGTTATGACAAGTAGGTCTATATAAAGGAATTTAAACAAAATGATGAAATATCTTTGGGGTAAACATTCATGCTAAGTTATTCATTTATTGTAATGAAGGAGAATGTTGATGAGAATTAATTAGTTATTACATATGTATTTACTCTTGTCTTGGTAAACTCGCTCAATATCTACAATCAAGAAGAGCATAAGAAAGCTCAAGAAGGGATTTGCAACCAAGGACTTTCCTAACATTCTCCCCCAAATGCTAAGTTATTTTTGTTAAAAAAAATTAAAGTTATTGCTAGTGTATTTACTCTTGTTGACAAATTATCTCTCAACATTTTTATTTAAAAAGTGCTTTGTGATAGAAGGTTCGTTCCTTACCTAGTAGATGGTTAGATATTTCATGCTCTTAATGTACAAAAAATATCCAAAATAGCGAACATAAGTCAGGTTGGATCGAACCACTTTATGAAAATGTTTGGTGTGATGTGTGTGTCACATGATATTACTCGTGCATGATATTACTCGTGCATTACTATTGTTATGTGTTTGATTTACTACATATAATAAGAAAGATGTGAAGTATAAAACAAGCATCAATGTGATACAATAAACTTAAGAGCTAGAAATATAACGATGATTAGGTTGTCTTAGTGATTTATTTGTATACTTGTATATACTATATATTTGAGAAAGATATATTGGACAAATTTATCCTCCTCCTTTATTGATGTCAATATTCTATGCATAATATTTTTTCACCTTAACCTTTGTTATATAACTATTTCCGTGTTCCTATAGATGTCTGATTTCAAATATCACTTCTTACATGATTAACTTCAATTGAAAAATCTTAATTAATGTCATTTTCAATATAATTATATTTTAATAATTTGAGCAGTTGAACGGGTTGAACTATTTGTAATGGTTGAACACTTCACCTTTCATCAAGATAGATCGAGTTCCATCTCATGTAGGCTATAGAGATAACTACAACTGAGACCATATGATAATCTTATTATTAGAAATAAGATGAAGTTTATGGAGTAGCTCAATATATGTGGAAGGAAAAGTAGAAAATTATTAACATGGTTTCTTCATGAACTCCTTGGGGAGAGTGAACTGATACTCCAACTCAAATACCAGGGAAAAGAAAGAGCGTGTTAAAAGATGATTAATTGAGAGGCCAAGAGGGTTAGCTGGATAATTAAATCATAAGATAACTTTGATTACTATAAATTCTCTCTCCTCACGGTGGTCGTTGATACATGATTAAAAGTGAAAAAAGTTATTGAATGGTTGTAGTCGAGAGTTTAATAAAAAAAGGATAAACAATTTTCTTGGTTAAGGGAAGGTGCAAAGAGCCATAGCCATTGGTCTCTCTTAATGGTGAGGAGAGAAAAACGGAGAGAGAGTTTTTAAGTAAGAAAGTAAAGATATTCTTCTTGAAGAACAAGGAATCAAAACTTAATACAGTTATCATAGAGAATTGCGGTAATTAGGTGATACCATTCTTGTTATTATTTTGGATTTTTTAAAAAATATTAATTTATTTATTCTAAATTGATTATTATTTGGGATTTAGATAAAATTCAAAGTACTTTATATTTCTTTCTTGATTTTAGTGAAATTGATATGTGATTGACCATGATTTTTGCTTTTTTTATTAGATGATTTTCTTTCAAGTAACATTTGACGTTTCTTTTGCGTATTAATAATTTTTGTGCATCATATTAATTTAGATTATATAATTCGTACATAAGAATTTGAGGGAGAATTTTTAACAAGTGGCATTAGAATGTTAGATTTTTTTGTTGTTCCTTTTGTGTGAATTAAATGGAAAAGTTATTTTAGTGGAATGATCAAACTAATATCAATTACTTATTCAGATTTGAAAGCAATGATGGACATTCTAATGTATGGATATATTTGATCCCATTGAATTAAGAGATAAAATGTCAATAGAAAAAAATGACTAAGAGTTAAAAAAAAGATGCATAAAAAGAATATCAATATAATTAAATAATTTATTGATATTAATATTTTTCATCATATTACTCAAGGGACAAATGCATACGTATTAAAGGAAACATTGCAAGGCTTATATGGAAGGAATACAATTTAAAATAAAAGTCTTTGTGATCAAAAGATTTGTGAACTTGAAATTTAGAAATGAAAATCCTGTTGCTAAACACTTGATTGAATTTCAAGATTTAGTAAGTTGGTCAGGTTCAATAATAACTCTTGATTATGAGATGCAAGAATTAATGGTAAATCACAACCTAAAGAATTTTTTTTGTGTAATCATTGTAGTAAGAAAGTCATATCAAGCTAAGTTGTGAAGACTGAAAGACAAAAAAAAGTATTACTGTAGTGTCATCATATGATGACCTTATACTGTTTTGTATGATAATAAAAAATGTCATGTCGTAGACTTTTTAATTGAGTGATAGCTGATTCAGATCTTTCACATCATGCAATTCCATTAAAAATGATTCAGCATGTACAAAACCAATGATTAATAAGATTGAATCTAAAATTGTAAGAACTAAATATGTAGACATAAAATACATGTTTATTGTAAGTTGGTTCTTAAGGATGTGAGACATATTCTTGATTGTGTCTTAATATGATTTATCCTTTACTTTCGCATCAAGAAGATTACCACAATCATATTGATGATAGAAGATGAAATTTTATTGAGGAATTCATGATTCGAGAAAGTGGTTATATATTTTTCAACAATACTCAAATGAATTTAATTGGACAATCAATTAATGCAATAAACAAAGAAACTTCACTGGATTTGTAACACGAGATTGTGGCACACGAGTGAGAAAAAATGCATTCTCTAAAAGGAAATTTTCAAATTACTCTTACCGAAGGTTAACTCTAAATACTTGGGATGATTATCTATTTGGTAAGCAGTGCAGAGTATCATGTCGATTCTAAAAATATATATTCAATTTGGTGCATTTTGATGTATGTGGTCCTATCGAGATTTAACATTTTAGGTGATAATAGATATTTTGTTGCTTTTATTGATGATGCTTCATAAAAATTGTGGATATATTTTATGAAAATAAAAGATTATGTATTTCACATTTTTAATGTTATAGTGGAAAAAGAGCCAATAGATAAATGAAAGTCTCTTCACGCAAATAATGACGGTGATATACACCTCGAATGTTCAAGAATTATTATTTGAAATATGACATCATACATGAAAATACACAACATAATGGTGTTGCTAAAAAAATAGACAAAGTCAAATGTATGCTAAGAATGACTACATTGTTGGAGCCATTTTAAAATGAAGCTCTGAATACTTTGTGCTACACTATTAATATATTTCTTTGAATTCTGATACTCCTAAGAAAATATGGATTGATAAGAATATTACTTATTCTCACCTAAATTTTTTTATGTAGAGATTTTGCACAAAATCAAATGACAAGACTCAAGAGTGCATATTTCTAAATTATGGAGATGCAAATTATGAATACAAGTTATGAAATTAAAATGAGAAAATCATCGAAAGCAAAGATGTGATGTTTCATAAATTTGAATTTTTATCAAACTTCAATATATAAAAAAGATATATTAGTCATAATGTACATGCTAAATTTGGGAGTGATGTGTTAGTGATGGATGCAGATGTAGAGAATATTGAGCAAAGGCAGTAAATGACTTTTTAATCTTGCATCTAGCTTTACAAGAGAGCGTTATTTTATTAGATATTCGAGTTTTACATATTTGAAAAATTAAAGAGGAGAAGCCAAAGTCAAATTTAAAAAAAAAAGGTTAGAACGAGATGTCATGTTGATCAACATGAAGATTAAGCGATAATTATTAATGCAACATCTTCCTTTTTTCGGCCCAAGCGGGTTAATTGGATAATTAAATCCTAAGATAACTTTGATTAATATAGAAGTCTATCCTTTTTATTTTTCCTCATGGGAAGTCACTGATGCATAGAAGTGATAATATACATGTTAAACTTAAGAGTGATGAATTAGTGATAGATGCAATGTAGATAATATCGAGCAAATAGAACAAATGATTTCTAGCAGCTAGGTTTACAAGAGAGCCCTTTTCTACTATTAAAAAATCGAATTGGACCTAAAAAAGTCATTTAGCTTCATAAGTTATAAATATTTGATGATAACTAAAGAGGAGAAGCCAAAATCAAATTCAAAAAAAAGTTGGAACGAAATGTCATATTGATCAACATGAAGATTAAGCGAGAATGCAACATCTTCTTTTTGTCTGTCCAAGAGGGTTAATTGTATAATTAATCCCTAAGATAACTTTGACCAGTATAAAAGTTAATCATTTTTATTTCTCCTCATGGGCAAGGTGCCAATACATAATACATGGTAAAGGGAAAAAAATCTCTTGTAAGGTTTGCAACTAGAGCTTGAAAGGAAAAAAAGACAAAAAAATTTCTTGGTCAAAGGGAGGTATAAAAAGCCACAAGAATTGATCTCTTAGGAGTGAGAACTTTTGAGAAAGAAGGCATAACCTTTTTTTATAAGAAAAAAAAATAAGAGCAATATCATATTTGAATGTTAATTAGTTTATAGTCTTTTAAAGGATGTCTATTTATTTATCCCCAATTAATTTTTTAAGCTTGGGTAAAATTTGAATAATTTTATAATTTGTTCTTAATATATTTTGTGATTGCTCATAATTTTTTTACTTTGTCTAGAAGATTTTTCACATAAATTTATATTCTTGTTACTTATTTATTTATTTTTATATATGATATTATTTTAAAATAATTTATACGCAGAAAATTTTAAAAACTTCTCTGGAATTAATAAATGAGCACCACACAAGAGCTCTTGTAAGGACACACCGTCATTTGATTGAAAATCCAACTTTAATGCTCCTTTTACAGAAAAGTTCAAGCCATTTGCACGTTGCCATATGGACATGCAAGAATGGGGGCCATGACCTTGTCATTTTGTCATGAGTGGTCATGTTATGATTCAGGAGGGCCAAAGCAAAAAAATATATATAGTGAAATAAAAAACAATATTTTAATTTATCTTTTAGATTTTTGCAGTTAATAAATAGAAAATAAATTCTGCATGTAGTTATTAAATGAGAAAGAAAGAATTAATTATAATTTAAGCATAATTTGAAAGAAAAAAAGAATCAAATGTAAGAGGAATCAATAATTTGGAAAAGGAAGAAGAATATATTTAAATATCATTAAATAATTATAATTTAAGCATAATTAATGAGAGAGGGGTTAATACATTTGATTACAAAATAAAATGATATTAATTTATTATTAATGGCTTAATATTTATAGTATAAATAAATAAATAGCACAAGTCCTTGGGTTGCTTTGACCATGCATGAATTATAAAGACAAACTATTAATAATGTCTTGAATATTAACTCAACAATAAATTTATGACTTCTATTCAATACAAGTTCTTGAATAATTGAGATGATAAAATTATCCATTCCACACGATCTCGCTCACTGATCAACGAGGCTAAATTTGAAGGAGGGTTAAGAGGGATTCAAGGAGATCTCCTTCGGAGCTCGGGATGGAGCTCCTAAAACTTAGACGATTGTAAAATTTATATTTATATTTTATATTAATAGTCCTTATATAAATTTTTCCGATATGTTTATTTTGAATCTTATATTATCAATTAATTTTCTTCTATAATAAAGAGAGAATTTCGTCATACAAAAACATAGTAAAGATGAACCTCGTTAAATTTTGTGTCTTATGTATTGATTCTTCTTTCTCGTCTATGGTCACAGTTGGCATCGTGTGTAGGGTACTTAGGTTAATTCTCCAATAGCAAAGCACACAGTCCTAATTTGGACAGCATGGGCACACTTCTCAATTCCACCATACTCCAAAACACATACTGCTACTATTTTTTTCCCAGAAAAATTAACAATTACAGTGTATATATATATATATATATATATATATATATAATTTAATTGAGGTGAAATATTCTCTTGTATAGTTTATGATAAAACACTTATATAATTAATAATCTATTTTAAATTTATCATCTAAATTAAAATAATATAAAATAATATTGTATTCTATATTAGTTAGGTAGTTTAAATTATTTTAATCTGAACCATAAATTTAAAATGAATGATTAATCATATGAATATGTCAATAAAATATATAAAGAGAGTGATTCACCTTCATTATATATATAATTAACTAACAAAGTTGAGACTAAATGGCCATGCATTTATTGATTTTTATTACCTGTTCTGAGGGTCCCTGCAGCAGCTGCTTCTGCTGCATGGCTCCAGTCCCCATTATGCACCAATCTGATCCATCGGAACGTTCCTGTCCTCCTCGGCTCAGCTCACAGCTCAGAACAGTACGGCGGGAGACAAAGATTTGCCATATGTACGTTTGCTGCTGCAAGTACACAAACACGCACAAAAGTGCAATGCGAAGGATCCATTTTGTCCCACTCTCTGCAGCACCAGAAAGAAGAAGAATTTATGTCACATTACGTGGAATCACTTGGAATCTCTCTCCTCCACTGAACTGCCCTTTTAGCAAACTGATTCTGTGGCCTTGGAGGAAAAATAAAAGGAGCGAGAGAGAGAACCAAACCATGGACTATCTTGTCACATGCCAATAAGATGAGAGAGAATGTGTGTGTGTGTGTGTGAGAGAGAGAGAGAGAGAGAGAGAGAGAGAGAGATATGTGGGGACAAGAGAGAAGCACTGATGAAATCAGCATTCCAAGAATGTTGGATGTTGCATCATCACCTTTTTGTTTGCTTTCAGAGAGAACACAAATATGAGGAATAAATAACAAGGCACTTATGGTTAAACTAATGCAAGTTGGACCATAACAATGGGAGCACCATATGCTTTGATTCATCCATACAAATCGCTTTCTAAAGTAGTCAGCTGTCAATCCTAATAATACTAAACTCAAATGGAGCGATGATTTCCTAATGATAGATGTGATTTTGATAGGGAGGCCACCGATATTATAAAATTGTGGGACAAAAGCATAAAAGTGCAAAGTAATGAAATTTATATATATTTTTATTTTTATTTTCCTTTTGGAGAGTTGATGTGTTGAGCTGTTCTTCTTTTGGCTGGTCTCTGCTCGATAAGAAAAAACGATAATGGTTGTTGAATTCTCACAGAAGAAGTCAATAAATATTTATTCCTTTTTTTTATCTACGATTCAAAGACTCGTGCTTGGACAATAAGAATTGGCCCCAATTATGTCCTCATTCAATAGTAGTCTTGCACCTCATGCTGAAAACTACATGTCCATTACATGCCTCTCTATTTATTCATTGCTCAATCCGGATTCCACTCCAAGTCAAGGTGTGATGTAGGCATTATATACATACAATATGCAACCACTTCATAAACAGTTATATACAAAGCAAAGGTTAAATACACATAAATGGATGGTACTTCACCTTCACACTAGTAAATTATTAACTTACAATGGCACACTGTGAATATGTATATGTTCTCCTGTTTTCCACTTTTAAGGAACTTTTTGTAACGACCCCAAACCCACACCCTGCCAGATGGCAAAATATGGACTCGGAGACGCTACGACGATGCGATCCTTTGACTAATAACTTGACTTTGTTGACCAGTCAATAAAAATTTTATAAATGCGGAAGACTTAAATCAATTAACAATAATATTCAATTAAGTAAATGTGGAAGTCTGAACAATATAAATAGTGTCATAATTATGATTGACTCTAGGGATGACACTAAGACCCTGTCATGTGCATAACATCAGCATCATCACAAGCAATATGTAGTCACCGGCACCATCATCCACTGTAGAACTAGTACCTGTAGGATCATACAGG
>LTAE01002823.1:17266-58493 GCA_001647135.1 Pontederia paniculata | reverse complement strand
TCTCTCTCTCTCTCTCTCTCTCTCTCTCTCTCTCTCTCTCTCCTGTTTCTTTTTATCCTGAGCTGATAAAGCAAGCAGGCAGGAGTGTGCATGAAAGGGAAAAGCTTTGGATTTTGCTTTGTTCTATGTTAGTGCTCAATTTATGATTTTTGTCTGATTTCTCTTTCATCTTTTCTCTTCTTTTCTTCTCTTTCTTATCCCTTACTATATCCCCCCCCCTTTCTACCTCTGATCTCCTTGTCCTTCTACTCTTTTTGTTTGGTTTGTGCTTAGGAATATAACTCGATCTCACGTAGATTATATAAACGAATGAACATGTGATCTAAGTATGTGTTTTTGATCGATTATGCATCCATAAAAGTGAGCTGATCTCTTTGCTGTTATAATTTCTTCTTATCTGATTCCTTCTTCCTCATGGGGATGTGGTGCGATTGTTGCTGTACAGAAGATAGGGCTGATGAAGCCCATGGAGGATCTGGTGACCTCCACAACTACGGCCACCGTCGCCATCGCCGGCGTTGCTGCGAGCAGCAGCTCAACGGGGCCAGAGGCGATGGAGAGAACAAGAGTGAGACCACAGAAGGAACAAGCTCTGAATTGCCCAAGGTGCAACTCCACCAACACCAAATTCTGCTACTACAACAACTACAGCCTCACGCAGCCGAGGTACTTCTGCAAGAACTGCAGAAGGTATTGGACCGCCGGCGGCTCCCTCAGGAACGTCCCTGTGGGCGGTGGCTCAAGAAAGAACAAGAGATCCAGCTCCCTTTCCTCTTCTTCCTCCGCCGCCACCTCCACGTCTTCCTCGGCAACTGCAGCTGCTGCTGCATCGGTAGCTATCTCCGATGCTTCCAAGAAGCTCATGGCCACTGATCACCACCTCATCTCTCCGGCCATGTCCCTCGCCACCACCCCGTCCCAAGCTCCCAGCTTCCATGAGGGCAAGGACCTCAGCCTTGCCTTCCCCCATCACGGCTTCCTAGCTGAGTTCAGTGACTTCACAAACAACAGCAGTGGCAGCAGTAGCAGAAGCAATACCGTTGGCTCCCAGCTCTCTGCCATGGACCTGCTCAGGAATGGGATGGCGGGCAGAAGCCTCGGGCCTTTCTTGCAGATGCCAATGCCAATTTCCGAGTACCCTGCCGGATTCGGGCTGCAGGATCAGCTCAGGCGGTCCGCCGCGCTTAGTTTCTCTCTGGATGGGATCGGCGCAGGAAGCGGTGGTGGATATGGCAGCATGCAAGGAGTTCATGAGAGTGATAGTGGTGGGAGGATGGTCGTCCCCTTCGAGGACTTGAAGCCGGCGGCGCCGTCCGGCACTGCACCACCTGACCAGTTCCAGCTGGATGGTGTTCCTCCAGCTGGGTTTTGGAGTGGCATGATAGGAGGAAGTGGTGGCTCATGGTAGAAGTTAAACACCTAAAACATGCTAAGAAGTAGAGGAATGCAAGCAATTGGTGTCCATTATGTGATCAAAATGATGCAAGTGTTGGATGATTTAGGACTCACAGGTACTACTACTAACACAAGACAGGATGATACGTGAGAGTTCATTGATATCTATCTTTTGCCTTCATTTACTTGCATATTTTTTGTTATTATTTTCTTCTTCTCTTTTTAGTTCCTCTTTCTGTGGACATGGTGAAGCTTTCTTTTTGCCTAGGCTTCATGAGGTTATCTTAATGAAGTAGAGTTCCTATATGTATTTGTTTTTCCTTTTCTCCCTTCATTTCTCAGGAATGTCAGATAACAAAATGGAGATGATAATCCTTTTGCTTGTAGATGTTGCACCATTTTCTGATGCCTGATTTGCAGTGAGGAAGAGATAGAAAAAAGTTTGCATGATTCCTTGGTTATGTGTTTTATTGTGTTAATGTTGCTAGCTTTGGCTTATAACAATGTAATATGATAACAGTGCAGTGTGGGACTTGTAAAAAAGAGGAGAGGAAAGAAGTGTCCATTTGTTCGGTTTACAAAGGGTTTCAGTATTTTGTATAACATGTTCATTAATTCTCTTTTTTTTCAGTATTTTTTGGATTTTTTTCTGGATTAGGAATGATCGTATACGTGAACGAGTCGGATTGACCCCTATTAGCGAGAAGATAATAGAGAATCGTTTGAGATGATTGATCATGTTCAGATAAGGCCATTAGATGCGCCAGTAAGGAGAGTAGAGCAAATAATCTGGAGTCTGATTAAAAGAGGGAGGGAGAAATCAAGACGAACACTTGACGAGCTAATAAAATGATATCTATTAGCAAATAATATACTTAAAAATTTGATTATTGATAGAGCGCAATAGCGTCGTATAATTTATGTAGCCGACCCCAACTAGTGGAATAAGATTTTGTTATTGTATTTATCCTCTCTTTTCCCTTCTTCTTCTTCTTCTTCTTCTTCTTCTTCTTCTTCTTCTTCTTCTTCTTCTTCTTCTTCTTCTTCTTCTTCTTCTTCTTCTTCTTCTTCTTCTTCTTCTTCTTCTTCTTCTTCTTCTTCTTCTTCTTCTTCTTCTTCTTCTTCTTCNCTTCTTCTTCTTCTTCTTCTTCTTCTTCTTCTTCTTCTTCTTCTTCTTCTTCTTCTTCTTCTTCTTCTTCTTCTTCTTCTTCTTCTTCTTCTTCTTCTTGAAAACAAAAACCAAGGTGGAAGAATGAGGCTGTGCATGTCTGATAGGTGCATATGAGAAATCAGTTCACCTGCTTCAACCAAAAGTTCTCACCTAATGATTCTTGCAGCCACTCATTCACTCACACCATCTCTCTCTCTCTCTCTCTCTCTCTCTTTTATTTAAGTAAAGGCCAAACATTCCCCTAGGGAGAGCTGAGAATAATTGCCCCCACTTCTTCTCAGGGGCTAAACCAAGTTAGCTACCTTTCTTTTTCTATGGTTTTGGAGTTTAGGATTTACATATCCAATTAAAGAGGATGATCTTGAAGTTTCCAATCCCTGAACATACACAGTCTCTCTCACTCTCACTCTCACACACACTTTACACCTGGGCATTATTCTCAGCTTCTACTGGCTGGCTCAATCCTCTGAACTTAATTAAGTATAATTTCTTTAGTTTGAGCATGCTAATCTGCCTCCTTATAGAACATACAAATTCATTGTTCTGAAACATAGACTTCACTCCCGGTGTGCATGCTTCAATGTCATTCTAAACTACTGGTGTTCTCTCAGCGAGCTTAATGGTTTTCTGACTCTTTTAGTGTGTGGTTTTATGATCATACATATGGATGATCATGCAGTTTAAACTCGAAATTTTTTTTAAGAGTATATATATAATTTTATTATTTTGTGAGCGGTTGACTTAGCTCCATTATATATATATTATATTTGGGGCAGTTATGAACACTGGTGATTTTAAATATTAACATAGTGAAAATTCTCTGCGACGATCGTGAACGTAGGAGATCCATCTTTGAATCATGTAAAATCCGTGCGTATTTTTTCTATAATTTTTGTGATCTTTCTACTCTTGTTCTTCGTATTTCACAACACTTCCGTTAAGGCAATACGGCCTCCAGCCGGTAGAATAGTACATTGAGTTATATCAGAGACTGGAGTACGATCTGGAATCTGGAATCTGGAGCTGCTATAAGGTATATAACTAACTAGTACCAGACCAGAGGACGACATCTCTCCTGAGCACTCGTTCAGAACTCCAGTTTTGGTCTCATGTATGCACCAAAAGCGCAGTTGCAGAGACAGATCTCTGTATTTACACTATCAGATGTTTTTTCCAGATTTTCACTATGTACGAAGTCCTGACTGATTAATTATTGATTACCCAAAAATATATAATTGACTCAATTTTTATTTGTGTTTAAATAAAGGAAATACCTTAAATAATTAATTAATGTAATGATTTTTTTACATACTTTGAATAAAAAAATCATTATTTACATAACTTAATTTACTCTTTTCACTATTTGATTAGTAAAAACAATTTAGAATAAGAACACCTTTGTGTAAACGGTCACTACTCTGTGCTCTTGGTGGCCAAGTCCTCTGTCCATTATTTAAGAACAGAACATAACAATGTAAGCTTCCCAGATACACAGCATTGCAATTTATTGGAAAGTTTAGAGGGTCGAGTCTGCAAACTGAAAAAAAAAATATTTAGCAAGAAAGCTGTACATCAAGGGAATCCACAAACATGATTCTTATAGCATAAAGACTTAAGTATCAGTTCGTGAATATCTTTCAATTACCAGAAACTTCACCCCACCATGACATTGCCGGCTTCTTTCTATCCATTTCTGTACAAAGATTACAAAAGATGTAGCATTAAACTTCTGAACTCTCGCTGGCCCTTCCAAGCTCCAAGAGACCTGTGTGATACTTATATAAAAACAAAACAACAAAAAGAGATTGCCTTCAAAATTGTGACTGATCCTTAGTTGCCAGAATTTATTCCAAAAATGCGGACTTTGTGCATGTTAGGCAATTTAGCAACAACCAGCACAATCACAGCCACAGTGTTCATGAAAAGCATTGGATGCTGGTAATCCGTAGTGTGGGATGCTATTAAGTATCTGCAAGAAAAATAAATCAATGAATTTTGCCAGACAATTTAGGTGAACACTGCTATGAAGTTTTAAACAGATCCATAGGCATATGGATAAGGGGAGTTTCCAAATCCAGATTGAATAAAAAATTGGAAAAAAAATACATGATTGTCATATTTGTTATTTTGAATGTAAGGTTCTCTTGCCAGAAGTTTGACCAGTAAATGCTAAGCAGGAAGATCTTTTCCCAAGAGTGATGGAGCTTATATTTGCAAAAAAAAAAAAAGCAAAGGTGGTTGACAAACTTTTGTATAAAAACTCTTATGCCATAGACATGCAAAATCAATGTGTCCCTATCAGCTCTGGTATTTCTATTCGGGAGAGAAAAAAAACTCTTGTATTTCTTAATCTTGACTGATCACCAATAGTAGAGGCAATTGAGAAAATTTCCCAGTAAGCCTCCAGACAATCATGACTCAGAAGATTTTAAGGTACAGTTGCAGAATCTGATCAAGGAGGGAACCTTAAATTACAACCTGCCTGAAGTCAAGTTAAACTATTATCATATAGAGGATGCCTGATATTTTTGCTTGAGATGGAAAATAGATTATCCAGTGATCCCTTTGCTATTCATGTTAGCCAGAGGCAGTTCATTCACCAGGTCCAACTCCACAAACACCGTAAAGAACTTCGCTTTAATTCTCATACAAATGAATCCAATATGCGTAGAGGCCTCCCTAAACCACTCGTTAACATAATTTATGCCTACCTAGATATGCAATTGCAAGGGGATGCAAGTTTGACATAGATTAGCACTTTGCAGCAAATAAGGATCCAAAGACAACACATGATCTCTGTTTTGTTAACAGCTGAAAGCTAAGAGCAAACTAATTGCTTTCCAACTCAATAAGTGCAACAAGGTTGTTACTCCTCTACAACATATTTATAACTTTGCTGCATGCAGGACCTCAATTGGCTTCCTAAAAAATGGACAAGAAAAATAATCATGCCTGTATTCAATGTCTTTGCAAAGTATCATGCACAAAACTATGGCTTAGATCTATAGACTGCATGCTCGTGAATCCAGATTTAGACTTTAAACAACAACTCAATATTAACTATTTCCAAGAGGCAGAAACTGGAAGTCAGAGAAGAGGATGCTTCATGTGTAGTCTTATTGTTCTTGTGAAACTTCACAGCATCTATTCCGACATTCTTCTCCAATAATGAACTAACAGATTCTCTAGGGATCAGGGCAGCAGACCACTCAAAGGACCAAGACTAAAATGCAGCAGGAGAAAAAAGAAGCAGAAATTGAAGAAAAGGATAGATCAATGGAATGGATTTTAGTGAATAAGAGTAGCAGGTAACCCTACAATTGTACACCTCCAGAACCTATAAATGAGCACCTCATGCCTTCTCACCACCCAAGCCCTCATAATCATATCAAGGGTTTCAGGCTTATAGCATATCTTAAACAAGTCCATGTAAAACATTCACATCTAAGGCTACATTTGTCGTTTAAAATAAGATTTATCCGGGAATGATTTACGTGGAAAAACATTTTCTGGAAAACAATTCGTGGTTTGGTTGTGTAAGATTTTTTTCATTTTGAGGAAAGGAAAAAAAATGAATGAATTATGTTTTATATTATATCAGAACCAGTGTGAGACTAGAAATATTATACTCAAAATGATGAGGCAACATTTTCTCCAAAATTGTGTAAAACTTTTTTATCAACCGAAAAAAAGAATTTTGTTGATCAAGATTTTCTTAGTTGTCAAACACAGGAAAAAACTTCCTGGAAATTATATTTCATAGGATACAGCCTAAGATCTGATATTTTTCGTCAGATTTAAAATCATCTAGAATCCTTAATTCAGTTATTATATATCAATGATAATCATGGGTAAGATTTGCCCGAAACAGTCATTTGTAATTTTAGTTACAATATCAACATGATACATGAATGTGATTTGAAATGTTGTCGAGTACACGACAAACTTGTGTTTAATTAGCAAGAAAAATACGACACATCAATTATAAGTAATAGATGAAGACATGCAGCATCCTTTCCTAACTATGAACAAGAAAAGAGCAAGAAAGAAGAATAGAACTTACAATACCACTGGTACAACAGTCAAAAACTTCCGATTCCGTGTAAGTTGCTTGCCATTGTCCATCTGCTCCCACCAAGTCAACGTATTATAGATTCCTTGATCGTCAGAAAATGGAGTTCCTTTCTTCCAATGGAAAAAGTGGTAGGTAATCTGGAAAAGCGACAGTTTAGAGAACCATATTATCTGAAGAGGGGAAGGAAACTCAGACCTAACAATGGTGAATACACTAGAAATAGTTCCCCTTTGAAAGAATGACAAATCAAAATTCATATGATAATTCAAAAGAAAATAGTAATAATTACAGGTAAATGCTAGAAGTTAAATGGCAAAGTTCACAGTAAGTCACCATCTATTGAACAATCCAAATTACAGAAACACATAAACAAAAGTTGCATATTTAAGTGAATCACATATCATTTGCAATACATCGTAACCTAAAGTACTTTATCTCTCCCAAATTGGCCCGGATCCTGTTTCCAAAATTCACCACCTGACCCTATAAATCCCATTTCTCATGGGGGAACCAGAAAAAAAAACCACAGCCACAATAAAAAGCGATCATTTTCTTCATCCTGGGAGCTAACGAACCACAATTGAATTGCGAGAAAACAAAAGGAAATAAAAATTGTAACACAATTCAGATATTATTCACCAATTTGAGTACATAAACCTGACAAAGAACGAATTTTTTTTCTACAGCATCAGCAAAATTAAACAGAAGATAAACTGATTGATCAGCAATTCTGGTTAGAGTCCAAATTCCCCTTATCCCATGAGCTAAAAGGATCGAAGGAGAAAGAGAACAGAACAAAATGGGGGCACCATACCGCAAAATGGGCGAGATTGACAACGGTCCAGGCCATCCCTGCGGTGCATCCGAAGACCGAGAGCACGAAAAGCCAGGAGAAGAATAGGATGAGGATGTAGGTCGTCCAGACGCCCGGGTACATGAACCACTCCGTGTTCTTGTTCAGATCCGCCGGCGGCACCGCCTGTACGTAGAGCTTCGTCATCGCCGGCCGATCGATGCCTCTCCCAAGCGATTCGATTCCAAGCGTCCGAGAAAGCGACGAGAAGAAGTCATAAAGATCCACATAGAGAGAGAGAGAGAGAGAGAGAGAGAGAGAGCAATGAACGGACTCCATATTTGTATCCACAGTAATAATTCTTATGTAAACAAAATGCAAATAAATTTAACATTTAATAATATATCTTATTATTAGAAATAAATCAAATTTACTTTAATAATACTACTGTAATGTCACAAAAAATAGCACTAATAGTAGTTCAGGCACTGGATTTAGTATTTGCATATCAAATTTTAAAAATGATAATTATTTAAAGATAGCACCAATATAGTGTGTTACTAATGGGTAAAATAATTATTTCATAGCTACTATATAACATGAAATTGCATGAAAGAACTTAAAAAATATCTTCACTTTACTTTAATATTTTTTATTAATCGAATAATTTAAAGACTAGTATCTATTCACATGAGTTTGTTTGGTTAGAGAATTAAAATTAAGATTTTATTTCATGACTGAAAATAGTAAAAAATATAAATCCATCTCAATTCAATTCAAGAATAGAATTTAAGGATTAAAAAGAATAAATTCATGGATAGGTCTTGAGCAAGCAAATGGATGTTCAATGAAATATGACTTCTTAAAATTTTTTTTGGTTCAATGATATAATTTTATCGGTGTTCAAAGTTATTAGCATCAAACTAATTTGGTATTCGGACATGTATAGTGAAGATAAATTCTAACTAAATTGGCGACTCCTAAATTTAAGATTATTAGCTTCTGATCTATTAATTCGGGATACAAATCCACTAATAATATGTATCAATTAATTTAATTCGCTTCTTAAAGTTTTTGTCCATAACTAGAAGAGTCTTTCATAGTGAAAATGAGGGTGCAATTCTCGTTTGAACAACATCCTCGGCCACAACATTATTTTGTCATCCTATAAAGCCCTAATTTGATACATAATAATCTATTTAGGTTATGAACAAATTTACTTAAAAAATTCAAGATCCATTAAATTATTCTAATTTTAATTTCTTTGATAATATAAATTATCACGCCACTGATAATTTCAATAATACTAGTGAGAAGTAATGCATTTTAACAAAAGAAAATCAATTGAATTAACCTCTTAAAAATTTATATTTTATGTCAAAATACAATATAGTTCAATTTTGTCTTCCCATTTTTTCCGAATTATCTAAAAATAACTGAGAATTTACATGATACATATTTTATTCATGTTCACTTTTCTATTTTTTTCATTTTATTTATATACAACAAGATATTATTAAATTTAATATAATAATATAATTTTTTAGGATATTTTTTTTATAGAATCCAATAAAGCACTCGATATGTAGACACGCTTTTGATTAGACAACTACTTTTTTTTAATGAATAAGATAAGAAAAACCGATCGAATTCTTCTGCTACTCGTCTTCTCATAGCTTCTTCTCTTGTCGTCTCCGGCCGCTTCCGCCGAAACCCTAAAGCGCCGGCGATCTCCGTCGGAGGACGCGCGGTGCAGAAGCAGCGTCTGCGACGATGGCGGAGGGGTTCGAGCATAAATTGGAGTGTTTCCAAGCCGTCACCGGACTCGACGACCCCGATCTCTGCGTCGACATCCTCGCTGCTCACAATTGGGACCTCGATCTCGCCATCTCCTCCTTCACCTCCAACACTGATCATGCCGCTCCAAGCGGCCCCTCAGCGCCTTCCTCCTCCGCCGACGGGGTCGCCGCTGGCGTCCACGATCACGATCGCGATCTCGCCGTCCCCAATCCTCCGGGAATCGCATGGAAGCTCGTGACCCTCCCCTTCTACGTCGTCTCTGGAGGCATCGGCCTCGTCACGAGCGCCGTCGGGCTTGGCTTCTGGATTGCCGGAGGGGTCCTCACCCGCTCCCTTAACCTCCTCGGACTGGCCGCGCCGCGCGGTCAAGAGGCTGGCCGCCTTATTTCCCTTTCGGCGTCCGCTGCCGAGGCCGCAGAGTTCGTTTCGACCTTCGAGAGGGACTTCTGCTGCGCCCGTGCCCCGGTTCGTGGCCGAGGGGTTCATGGACGCGCTGAAGCGGTCACAGCAGGTGTTTAAGCTGATGTTTGTTTACCTTCACTCTCCTGATCACCCGGATGTGCCGGACTTCTGCGCTAACTGCCTGTGCGCGCCTGCCGTGGCGGAGTTCCTGAACGAGAACTTTGTGGCGTGGGGCGGCAGCATTAGGCGGACGGAGGGTTTCAAGATGAGCAATAGCCTCAAGGCTTCTAGGTTTCCTTTCTGCGCCGTAGTCATGGCCTCCACCAACCAGAGGATTGTTCTCCTTCAGCAGGTACTCCATCTTCACTTGTAGTGTTATCTTTTCAATTTGTAGTGGAGTCATGGACTTGTGAGATTGATATCTCCTCGGTTATTATTTGTAGTAATATGTGCCTCTTGATTTAAAGCTCTTTAGTGGTATACCCTTTTGATTCGCAACCTATTTATGTCAATAGCCGATTGAGAAATTGAAGTATCAACAACCCTGTGGTTTTTTCTAGAACTTCTTAACGGTATAGTTTTGCAGAGGGATGACATGCTTGTGGAATGCATCATGGATTCTTGACAACTAAGATCTTCTTTCTCAAATTATTTGTTTTCATATCAGGATAACTAAAAGCAAAATGGTATAACTTGAGCCAAATAGGGGAATTCTTTATGAAATTTTATTTCTTTATGAAAAGAACAGAAATTAATGTGTGTGCCTGGTACTGTGGTAGTGTTATCAGCTTATGAAACTTGATTTCTTTCCTACTTGCTCTCTACCAATTCAAGTTCTCATCAGCTGATCATAGATGTAAATGAGCTTTTCCTTATAGCTACAAAATGCTACAATTATTTTATTTTTGTTTCATTTCTTTCAAAGAAATCTGCTGTTCTTTAAGGTGTTTATAGTGAGTGCTGATTCCATGAAGGTAATGAAACAAAACTTAATTCTAAGTATGTAATTGGCGTTCTGAGAATAACAATGGTCAGAATGTGAAGGCAAATCGGACTTTGTTTAAAACTAAACTTTAAGGTATTAAGAGCATTTTGTTAACCTTAGAATTACGCTGCGAAAGAATGCCGTTAAGATACAGGCATGGTAAGATTTCTTTCCACACCTACTCTCAAAAAAGTTTTCTTTCCATACCCAAAATACTTACGTCTAATTTATGGATTGGACCAAACCAAACTGTATTATCAAGATTCATGGTTCTAATCCGGAACGTGCACACAACAGAGAAAACAGTATATTGATGACAAGTTGTACCCGCTAAACTTTGTGTTGTGTTCTGCAGATTGAAGGCCCAAAGTCTCCTGAAGATATGCTTACTATCCTTCAAAGGGTATTCGAAGAGTGTACTCCATCCTTGGTCGCTGCAAGGGTTGAGGCAGAGGAGCGGCAAAACAACCAAAGGTTACGAGAGGAACAAGATGCTGCATATAGGGCAGCTCTCGAAGCTGATCAAGTATGCTACCTTTTCTAATCTCAACTGCTTGTTCTTTTATTTGTTTTGCCACGAAAATAAGTTTTTGGTGACTGGTCAAATAGTCAATCAAAATTTTGTGTTGATCCTGTAATTTTCATCATAACATTAGTGAATTGTGTTCAACTAGGCAAGAGAGCGTCAGAGAAGAGAAGAGGAAGAGAGGCTGAAACGAGAAGCTGAAGAAGCTGAGAGGAAACGCAGAGAGGAAGAGGAGGCTATAGAAAGATCGGCTCGTGAAGCTGCTGAGAAAGAGGCTGCTGTTGCCAGAAGACGACAAGAAAAAGCTATGTCGCTTGGTGTTGAACCTGCTAAAGGGCCTGATGTTACTCAAGTAAGTTTATCTGGAATCCTTTTAACACGACTTTAATTTGATATAAATGATCCTTCTATTTACACTTCACCATTGAAGCTATCTTTCAGTTCAGTGAAAGTCTTTTTGTTACCTATGTTGCTTTATTTGAAGCTATTGCTTTGTATTTTTCACTAGATTTTCAGAACAATTACCTGGGGTAGGCAGCCTTTGATTGTCCGTGTGAATATTTCACTTTTATTTGGAGAGCTTTTGCATGCATCCGATAGGGTTCATTGGACATAATCGAATTTCATATCACATTAACATATTGTTTCAGGCCATATGTGCCATGATTTCAATATAGTAGTGAAACCATGTGTCAAATTGGTGTTTTTACTAACTTTCTGTGTCGGTCTTAACACTGTCTTATGCAGATTCTACTACATTTGCTCATTCTATTATTTGTCATGTATCTTGCTCTCAGGTTCTTATTCGGTTTCCATCTGGAGAGCGAAAGGAAAGGAGGTTCAGTAGTTCAGCAACAATCAGCAATATATATGACTATGTAGATTCCTTGGATTGTTTAAATGCAGAGAAATATACCCTAGTGTCGAATTTCCCCCGTGTCTCCTACGGTCCTGATAAGCATTCTTTGACACTGAAAGAGGCGGGGCTGCACCCACAGGCGAGCCTTTTCGTTGAGGTGGACTCATAAAGGAACTGACGATTTAAACATGATGCTGCATGTAGATACTTTCTTTTGAGGGAAGTTAGAGCAACTTTCTTTTTTTCAATGTCAACATCTCTAGAACATGGATATCAAATTCTTCTTCCTATCCATCGCAATACTTATGCCATAGTAGTTCTTTAGCTATATGTATATCTTGAGAATAAAGTAGTTTTTTTCTGTGATGACGATAGATATTCATTTTCATGTTATAATGTGCCAGATTCTAGTTTCATATTGAATCGAGAGTGCCTTTTTTCTGTATCCAAAAATCTACTATATGATAATGGATCCATTCAACACGGGAGAAAAAAAAAATCTTCAGGCATGCAAACGAAATGAAGTTAGGTCGTTCAACTTTGCTGTCCATTTTATCTCACAATTTAGTTAGACTTTAATAAGAAAATATGAGAATTTGATCTTAGATGGTTTTCTTTTCGGCATACAGTGATATACATAGAAAGGTGATCTTCTAATGCAAATTAGCACATATAATTAGCGAGTGTATTTTAGGGATTATCAAAAGCTAGTAATTTCATATTCGAATTTCAGAAGTCATCTACTTGGTTAGAATTTATCATTCTGTTCGAGTTCGAATACCAAATTTATCATATGTTAATAATTTCAAAAAAAATTAATTCGAATATGCTAATAATTTCAAAAGAAAATTAAAAGCATGAGTTCTGTTAAAGTGGACTTTCTTGAAAATAATATCTAAAAATGTGTGAGATTAAAAAATTGACACACCTTCAATCACACTGAGCTAAGTAATCGAATAAGTTAGCCTGATTAGCGAATTAAGCTCCCATGATGATATGAGAGAGTTTGAATAAATTCTCAATCAAAAAATTATGAACATCACTTTTTAATAATTCCAAAAGATCGACTAAAATGAAAAAAAAAAAGAATCAAAATTCCAAATGTATTTTTTTTTTAAAAAATACTCATTTAGTTATTACTATCTTGGACGGAGCTAAAATTGCAGACTTGGGAAGTCGCGTGGTGGTGGGGGTCCATAAAGACCACGTAGCCACTGGCGCAGGAGTCGCAGCACTTCCTGCGCGTGGCCGGCCGCCTTCGCGCTCTCTCTACTCGTCGAACGGTGGAAGCCACCAACGCCACCACCCGCGAGACCGACGAGAGGACGACGCCTTCTCGTGGGGCGCTCCCTCCTTCTCTTCCCCTTCGCCGCTCGTCGTCGCCCCCAGCTCAGTTGGTCGCCGGACAGCTGCCGATATCGCGCTCAGGTAACCTGCCCCAGAACCCTCTCTTACCCCTTCCGCATCTCCGGCCAGATCCGCCGGACGTCTACCGTGTTTTTGACCGGATTTTCTGGCCTTGGGACCGGATCGGACGCCTGGATGATATAATATGATATGATATGATCGACCTTAGGGTCTGCTTCTTACGTTGAGGATTTTGCCTCTCATTAGGGATCGAGTATCAAATTCGATTTTTGTTTCTTTTCGGTAATTATTTGTGTTAAATTCGATTAAAAATAGATGGTCGATTTCTTCCTCCTTGGTAATATATGGATGCTGCAAAAGGTTAATTTTCATTAGGGTGTTCCTATATGTGTAGATAGTGGTCTTCATATAATGTGACAGCTTACTTTTAGTCCTTGAGCGCGATGAGTGCACCTTTTGAAGTCGGAGATCCTCTAACAAGACATGTTCCATCAGTGTGGTATGAATGAGGAAAGAAGTCATGAAAATGTAGCAAAGTTGGAGTGAGGAGAGATCCTTTATTTTTTTACCTGAGAGACAGGGCGACATCGAAGGGAGGTTTTCTCGAAGGACACAAGAGAGCCACTTCGATATGTTTGGCCAGATAATTGGTTATATGGGAATAATGAAACATAACGTATGAGCCCATCTTAGTTGATCTTGTATTTTAGAATAGTTATACATAATTTAGAACAGTGGCTGCTAATCATCAAGCTAGTGATGTGAGCTGCCCAATCAATTTTGAAGGAAGAATATCGACTGAGGAAGGGGAATAAAGAAGAAATGTAGTTGAACAAGACATGATTATCAACGAAATATCTAGACGCTCTAATGTATTTGATTTTTGGAACAGAAAGTAGAACAGAACAGTTTACATTACTGAAGCAATTGCATGTGTAGTGATTGCTCCAAATATTCATTTCATCGCTCTTTTCAAGGAAAATATTTCTCACTATTGTATTGTCTTTTATGTGGCTGATCTTATTCTTACAACATTTCAGCTTTCCAACTCTTCCCAAAAACGCACAGCTTGTCAAATATTACATACATGCAGCCTAATATTGAGACGTGCACTTTTCTTTTATTGTGACGTACCATGTTATACAGTTCTTTATTGATAAATTGATGTTGTTATGCTTTGGTAACCTTGTCCAATACTCTGTTCCTACATACAAGTGCATATACTAGGCAGAGGCATATGCCTGTCAGTGCCTGCACTTGCAGTTGCCTTTTCAAGTACGCTTTGTCACATCTTTTATGATGTCTCAGTGGTTTGATTAATTGTAAAAAGATATTAAATTGTGCGTAGTTTCGATTCCAGTGAATGTCTCTGTTACTTTGCTTTTTTTTTTCTTAAATTTTCTCAGAACATTGCAGTTTATTTTTTTCTTTAAGACAAAAATGGTCTTTTTGATGCATAAATGTTTTCATTTCTGTACTACTTATCATATAGTGTATCAATTATTGTTCACAAAAAACATTGTGTCTATACATGATGATTAACATTTTTTATTTTGTGAATATTTATGTTATTTTAATGCATAATTTTTTCCTAATTTAAACCATGCAATTTATGGTGTATTAATTGTTCTTGACGTAATTGATCTTTTTGACCCATTTAATTCTTTGAGTTTATTCTTAAAGATGCATATATGTGAAATTTTCATTTTAGAGTATTATTAAATCCTAGTTTTTACTTTTTTTCTGATATTACAAGGAGGCCAAGACTAATACAACATAAAAAAAAAATAAAAGGAAAATGTAAGGTAAGGTATCCTCAGAAAGTAAAATCTCTGATGCCCTCATTACCTAGTTGACAAACTAAGGCGGTAAGGCCCCCAACCACTCAAGCAAATGTTGGTTATTATCGTTTAGTTTTCTACTTTATTACTAATATTATTCTATCTCACTAAGATTTTGAAATTTAAGTTGGCTATAGGATTACAGTTGTGCTATAGCTACCTATGAAGAATTATATAAATACTAAAAAAATTACAGCTGTAAACTTCCAGATAATATAAAAATGGGAATCCACTAAACTTGTTGTTTTAATGCATCAATTTTCTGATTTAACTTTCATTCTTTGTTTAATGAATCAATATTTGCAGTATAATTAATTTTTATATAACTTATCATTTTAAAGTATTATCCAATACTTTTTTATAATTACAAGGTGGCCAAGACCTAATACACGAAAGGAGTTATAAAAGAAAAACATAATGTAGACTCGAAAAAGAAATTCTCAAAGACACTCATTACTTGGATTACAAACTAAGGTGGAAGTCCCTACCACTCAATTAAGAGTTGGTTTTTGGTTTCCCTAAATGATGTAATAGTTGGCTGTTAGTGTTTAATATTTTATTCCGTTTTTAGTATTATATTTTTCTTTCCTTCTTTTTGAAAAATATTCTCTCTAACCAAATTTCTATTTTCTAATTCGATAAATTTTAGAGAATTATAATTATATTATCTTATAGCCACCTAAGAAGAATTATATAAAACTTAAACAACTACACTTGCAAACTTCTGAATAATATAAAATGGGAACCCACTAGAACTAGTTTCTACTTCTGCCAAATTCTGTTGACATGAGAATTTACAAAAGCATTTCATGTATTGTTTTCTAATAAAACTTGGCACACTGAGACGGGTGCATGCATTGATGCCTGCAGGTGCAGGCACCAAATAAAGAACGACAAGTTAAAACATTGTCATATCTTTTATAATGGCTCTGCGGTTAGCTGTTTAGGAAAAAGATCAGAATTTTTTTAGAGAAAAAAGATGATTAACCAATATGTTAACCATTCATAACCGTTCTATTTAAAGGAACATATAAAGTTTACATATGAATTAATCAGGAGAAAAGTGAGGATGAAAGAGAGTTCCACTCCCCTGACAGAGAAACAGTGCGGCCAAGTATGTTACCAACATTGCATCTATTACCCTGAAAGACCACCTTATTCCATTGCAGCCATATCGCCCACAAGAGAGCAAATAGAGAGGCCCGATCCCTTGCTCCGCAGGTGATGAGTGAGCCACCCCTCCCACCAAGATAACCAGAAATCAGCTTCATCATTATGGAGGATCCATCCAATGTTGGCTCCGTTCCAAACCTCCCTTGAAACAGTGCAGTTGGAGAAGAGATGGTCTGTCTTCCTCCAGGTTGTCCGCACACATTTTACAGTTTGGCTTGATCCCAGCGAACCAACGGGCATCGAGAAGCCTACGCCTCCTTAGGAGCCATATAAAAAAAATTATTTTGAGAGGGTCCCTAACCTTCCAAAAGATCAGAGTTTACATAGTTTCAGTTCCAGTGAGTGACAGTTTGTTAGTTTTCTCCTTTCCTCAAATTTCTCAAAACACAGCCATCATATAAATATATTTCCTATTAAGAATCCCACATGTTTTCCTTAAACATATATTTGACAAAAACATGTTGTTTTGATGTATAAATGTTTTCCCAATTATTATAGTATATTAATTATTGTTAACATTAGAACGTTGTGCCTATGTATAATGACCAACCATCTCATATATATATATATATATATATATATATATATATGAGGTGCAGCCAAAAACCCTTGGCTGCACCGTGCAGCCTGACAATTTTCCTGTGGACCCCTCACTGAGTTCTAAATGTGTTTAAAAGAAGATAATATGGGCCATCAGATGACTATATCATGGTCCATTCACATTGGCTGCACGGTTCAGTACAAGGTTTTTGTCTGCACATGACTTAAACTGTCTCTCTAAATATATATATTTATATAATGTATAGAGAGGGACAGACCAACATTTTCTTAAACCATCAACTTCTGGGTTTTATATTTAGCTTAACATCGATTATATGCCCTCACAAAAAAACATCTTTTGTATTATGTATTAGTTATTCTTAACGTAATTAATATTTATTTTTCATTTAGTTTCTTTTGTGTTTGTGCTTAGATGTGGATATTTGATTTGTATTCTCTTTTTCATTTTACCATATTATTATAGTTGTTTTTGTCCTGATATTTTGTGGAGGCCAAGAACTAATACAACAAAGAAATTGGAAAAGAAAATGTAAGTTAGCCTCATAAGATTAACTCTTTGATGCCTTCATTACCTGGATGAACTAAGACAGTAAGGAGCCCAACAACTAAAGTAAGAGTTGGTTGTTGGCATTTAATATTTTAGTCCATTATTAATACTAATAATTTTTTTTAATGTTTAACTTGACTTTTTTAGCAACTATTTATAGTTTGGTTAATTGAAACTTTATTATAGCTATCTTAGAAGAATTATGTAAACATTAATGAATTATACATTTGTAAGCTTCCAAATAATATGAAAGTGGGAACACACTTAACCTTGTTTTTGGCTCCACCATTTTTGGGCATATGTAGCATTATTAGCTGTGCCGACGTTCACATAGGACTCACGCTTCACTAGCTAATGTGGGCAAAATAGTTGGCTGCTCACCTGATGTTAGATTTTAGCTATGTAGTTGTTCTAATTTTCTTTCTTCTAGTTGGCTGCTTACATGATTACTATCTATTTTTATCTTTTTGTCAATATAGTAATTCTTTTATCTCTTATCAGCTAATGTTTCATTCTGACAGATCCCTTTTGGCAGCCGCACAAATTCGGATCATTCTAACATTCTTCGTCACTATTATAATTTCTTTTATCTAACTGTTTTTTGTATTGACAACATAAGATGTTTCAAGAAATGCTTAAGGGACCCCAGAAAACATGATTTTGTAGTTCCAAAAGAAAGTAGATAGATAACATGTTTCTACTTTTTGCTATGGAGAGCATGTGAATAACGTAATAGTGCTTGTATGTCAGAAGTAATGTGATTTTACAATTTTTCTACATATTTACAGTTTTACTAGTAACCATTTTTTGAAACAGATATAAAAGAAAAATTGGAAAACAATATTAGTCATACCAGCAGAATTTAAAATTCTTCTTGTAAAAAATATAATTTTATGTTGTTCTTCTCCGAATTCATGACACTCCGCTCTTCAAATATGGTAGCTGCCAGATTCATATGAATTTTATCTTCAATTTCTATGTTGTATTTCCCATGTCAAGTACTATACTGTGAATTTCAGGTTTTCACTCTAGACATACCCTTTCCCTATAGTTGTAGTATCTCCTAAAAAAACATCAATATGTATTAGTAACTTAGAAACATGACAAATTCAATTATATCAGCAATGTGCAGAGATGATTTGTGTTTCTTGTTAGAGGTCCACATAACCTTACCTTTTGCTTTATCGTTACCAGGATGTATAATTGCATCTGCCTATTGAGCGTTTAAACCCTTCTTTGCCAGGCCAAGTTTCTTTGATTTATAATTCTTTCAAATTTGTTCTTTTCCTTCGGCAACATCAAGATTTCTCTGTCAAGTTTTTTTTTTAATCTTTGACTCCATTATTTTACTCAATTGTTTTCCGTTGATTGCTTAGATGTCATGTCATTGTGGCACAATCTAAAGCACACCATTCAGATGATAAAACTATTTATCGGTAAATTTCCTAAAAAATATTGGTTACTTCATTCTTGCATGGCTCCTGTATAATCATGAGAATGACTTTTTATGAGGTCACTGACTAGAAAGATTACTCGAAGCTTCCTTTACATTTTTTTTTTTGGCAGAAACTTCTTTTCATCTTAATTCTAATAGCTTTTTGTTTTATGTTTTCCTTTTTCCACAATCAATAAAGAAAATTTGTTTTGTTGATTACAGACTTACCACTATTGCTGAAGTTTTGTTCAGTCTCATGGATCACCTAAATAGAGATGACTGTGTAAGATGTAATTCTCTTTTTCTTGTCATGTCAGACTTCTATTTAGTAACAATGATACATGTTGCAGGATGGAGTAACTGTAGTAGGTTTTGAAGTTCCAAGATCACCTTATTCCAGTTACAACAACCCTTTGCCGGAAGATGAAGCTCGAGAACCACCAGTTGTCCCTCCTCATTTGCATAATCCTTTATTGAACTATTCCCCCAGTCAAGATGATCAGAGCAGCATTCCAGTGCCTCAAAATGTGATACTCAATCACCTCTATATAGAGAATCGGGAGGGTCATAGATCAGTCTTAGCTTTGGGGATAACTCATCGATTCCGATCAAAATTTGTTACAGTTGTGCTCTATAAGCCAGTTCAGAGAAGGTGAACGTTATCATGGACCATGTATTTATCTCCGCCGTCGTCATTTGGGTCATCGATCAGTAAATGACCGTGTTCTGATCAGCTGATAAGAAACCCCCGATTGCGGTTGCTCTGCAATGTAAATGCACTTGGTTTGCATGCTTGAAACTGTCACCAAAGCAGGCTGCCAGTAGTTTGGAGGCTTAGCTAGTACTGAAAAGCTAACTATTTGCCTGTGTGCTTTATTATAATTACTTATATCCAGTTTCTCCAATATGTGCCAGTCATGTAGTGGGCATCAGGCCTTTCCTAAATGTGAATGTCTAACGAGCAGGATTGTAAAGATTTTTATGCAATAAATGCGCAACTGGAAACAGTATTTAGCGTGATATTATTTTAAGCAAAGATCCCAAAAAGCTCCCACTGTCCTTTTAAATTACTTTTCCAACAAAAAATATTATACACACACACACACACATAAACTTAAATAGTTCAAGAAATCCTATTTATTTAATTCAAACTGGAACCAGTATTTAGCATGAGATTGTTTTAAGCAAAGATCCCAAAAATTTCCCGTCCTTGTAAATTACTTTTCCAACAAAAAAAGTGTTATATATATATATATATATATATATATATAATGTACAAACTTAAATAGTTCAAGAAATCCTAGTTATTTAATTCAAATGATTGATCATCGAGTCCTAAAATGAACTTTTGCTTTTTGTGGTTACAATTGTAGCATCCACATGAGATCCATATTATTTGACACTAGCTATGAGTGGAGTTCTAATTATTTTAAATTGTTTTGTTGTTTATTTTATTCTTTTTAAGTATTCTAAGATTATTTGAATTATTGCACTCGACTAATTTGCAAGCTAAGTTATGACTGGGCGAGACTCTTAACAAAATTTTAATAAAGACCTTGCTATGTGAAAATAAACCAAACTGGTTGCACCTAATTTGCCTCATTAGTAAATTCTATTTTCAGAAAGAAAAAAAGAATAAAACCACAACAAAATACCTATTTGGGAAGAGGACATATAAACCATGAAGGAGTGATTAATAATTTATCCAATGAAGCACCAAAGAGACGATGATATGTTAAAAATGACAATATGACACATCAAAGTTCCTCAAATATTTCATTGATGTCGGCATCCTGCGACGCCGAAAAAGATCCGAATGGAGAATAAATAGAAGTCAAGATCAATCTTCTCGCCAAGTATGCTGACAGTTCTCATTGCAACAAGAATAAAACGTTGTCATGGGTTCATCAGCCGACCGCAGCTGCCTCTGCACGTAGGCGGCTTCTCCATGGTGGCATTGTGGACAAGAAACTACAAATGACAATTAGAGGAGTTAAATAGAGTTCAGTATTAATTTAATTGCTCAGTGCTTGTTGACATCAGAGAGATCAAATGACAATTAACTGCAGAACAGAAAAACAAAAAAATGTAGAACCAATATTTACATATAATGGACTAAAGAGGAGAGTTGGATAACAATTAAAAGTTCAAATTTGCCCCAAAATTGCAATCTTTCTTTCTTCAGACCAGGTTCTTTCTTGGGCTTACACCACTGTTATTATTTGCAACTGCAATGCCATCAGTTAATTCTTACCAGAAAAAAGAAGAATGAAGCACATATATACATCAAAAACATGTTTCTCAGGTTAAACAACATTGGAAAAAAAGTTATGGCCTCTAGGATTGCAAAAAAAGTTCGGATTTTTAATTAAATTTCAAGCTATTGTCGACTGAACCAAACATTCTTTGATATAAAATGGGACTATTTTGCATCAGAAAAAAATGCTAGCTTTTCAGAATCATGATATATGAATTGTGATCCAGTATCTAACTCTCCGACATGATCTAAAATAATCAATTGAATCACTTATCAAAATCTATTCTTGGAGGGTTTGCCAGACAGCAGTATATCTTTGATCTGCTCTTATCAAAATATAATGGAAAAAAAAGGAAGAAAGAAAGTGAGAAAGAAGTAATCAATGAATGATTGCACCACTGTTATTGTTTGCAACACACTGTAATGCCATCTGTTAATTCTTACCAGAAAAAAGAAGAATGAAGTACATATATACATCAAAAACATGTTTCTCATGTTAAAAAACATTGGGAAAAAAAAGTCATGGCCTCTAGGATTCCAAAAATGTTGGATTTTTAATTAAATTTCAAGCTATTGTCGACTGAACCAATAAGAAAGAGAGTGAGAAAGAAGTAATCAATGAATGATTACACCACTGTTATTGTTTGCAACACACTGTAATGCCATCAGTTAATTCTTACCAGAAAAAAGAAGAATGAAGTACATATATACATCAAAAACATGTTTCTCATGTTAAACAACATTGAAAAAAAAGTTATGGCCTCTAGGATTCCAAAAAAGTTCGGATTTTTAATTAAATTTCAAGCTATTGTCGACTGAACCAACCATTCTTTGATATAAAACGAGATTATTTTGCATCAGAAAAAAAATGCTAGCTTTTCAAAATCATGATATACGAATTGTGATCCAGTATCTAACTCTCCGACATGATCTAAACTAATCAATTGAATCACTTATCAAAATCTGTTCTTGGAGGGTTTGGCAGCCAGCAGTATATCTTTGATCTGCTCTTATCAAAATATAATGGAAAAAAAGGAAGAAAGAGAGTGAGAAAGAAGTAATCAATGAATGATTACACCACTGTTATTGTTTGCAACACACTGTAATGCCATCAGTTAATTCTTACCAGAAAAAAGAAGAATGAAGTACATATATACATCAAAAACATGTTCTTATGTTAAACAACATTGAAAAAAAAAGTTATGGCCTCTAGGATTCCAAAAAAAGTTCGGATTTTTAATTAAATTTCAAGCTATTGTCGATTGAACGAGATTATTTTGCATCAGAAAAAAATGCTACCTTTTCAGAATCATGACATATGAATTGTGATCCAGTTAAAATAATCAATTGAATCACTTATCAAAATCTATTCTTGGAGGGCTTGACAGCCAGCAGTATATCTTTGATATGCTCTTATCAAAATATAATGGAAAAAAAAGGAAGAAAGAAAGTGAGAAAGAAGTAATTAATGAATGATTACCAGAGGTCGTCTTTTGAGCAAACTTCATGGATTCGGAGTAGGAGAAGATGGGCTCAACTTCCTTCTTAGGGAAACGCTGCCTCCTCGCAATCTGCACACCCACAACACAGTTATTGTATACAGAACACACACAAAAAAAAAAACGAGTTCATATGTGCAGAGGGTGAGAACGGAAGAGAAGAGAAGAGTAGGAGATCGATCGACCTTGTTGACGATTGGGCAGACGTAAGGGCAGGTCGGGCAGGCGAAGCGAAGGCCATGGCCGTTTCCTGGCGGATCCAACTGCAGCATATTTGCGCACCATGGACAAAACTCCATTGCCGTCTTCTTCCCCTTTTTTTTTCCCTTCTCTTGCTCTCTGCCTGCCTGCGTTTGTTTCCCTCACTTCTCCTTTTTGTAACCCTTTATTTGTTTATTTATTAAACCCTAGTAATTGTTTGAGAAATTGTTCAATCAATCCTTTGTTTGATACAAATTTTAAGAGGCTCATGTCATGATATAATAAAAAATACAAATATATAAATTTTGTCTGTGAAAATTAAATTTAAAAAAAATAAAAAAAATCATATTAAATAAAAAAATAGATTCAACCGGGTTTTCAAAATTTTAGGGTAAAAACGAAAAAAAAAAACATTAGACAACTTCTTACTTGATCTTGTGCATTTGGGAAATAGAAGAAAATAAGAAATGCAAAGTACATAGAACAAAAAAATCTGACAACTCAAAAGAAAATTTGAAAAATAAAATAAAAAAGGGAGTATAAATAGGAATAAAGAAAATAGAAAAAAAAGGAAAGAAGTAACTGAGGAAAAATAAGGGAAAGAACAATAATAAATGGTAAAAAGATTAAAAGAAACATTAACATTAGAAGGAGATTAAAAGGAAAATAATTGTGGTTAATAATAAAAGGAAGAAGGAAAAATCAATTCATTCTGGAAAAAAGATCCCGTTCTTCACCATCAAAGTATATACTTGTCCAAAAAATTTAAAACACATATATAAAATTTATTTGTCCAAAAAAATTATAATTTGGGTTTTATTTTATTTCATTCTCTTTACTTATGCAATGCAAATAATGTTAATTTTTTTTATCTTCGTTTTTATTTTCTTTTTAATTTTCTTCTCCATTATATTTTTTTTTCTGTTGAAGTGAAACTTGATCACAATAATTTTTAAATTCAACTAAATTTTTATCTTCATTAAAATATATATATTTTATCTTTTAAATTCTCACATTTTATTTAAACATAAAATTATCTATCAAATTGATTTATCATTATATTTTAATTTATCCAAACATAATTTAAACTAATTTATTAAATTATTTTTTTTGTATTAGAACTTGAAGAACATGTTCCCTCTTGTGAAAAAGAGAAACGAGAGAATGGAAGGAAGAACAAATTAAAAAAAAAACAATTGAAGGTAAATCGAAGGAAATGAGTGTGATACCATACTTCATATCAATGTGATAAACTCTTCGATATTTTCTGATAAAGCTCGAAATCTCTACGACAATGGCGGAGTAGAAAATTTCTAAGTATGTTCATCATTAATTATAACTAGATAAAATTAATTATAACTAGAAAAAAAATTAGAATAACTAATAAAATTTCGTCCGACAACTATTTTTTTAATCAAATAAGATTTTAAAATAAGATAAAAGACTCCACCAAATTAAGGTTAAAAATAATGCTAAAAAAAGGGCAAGTGAAGAAAAAAAAATAGTAACGACAATGAAGAATTTATAATATTATATATTTTATTAATAAACATAAAATTTGCAAAGAAAATTCAGTTAAAAAAAACAAATAAATGAAATATGAAGATAGAATGTGCTTGCATATACTTCAAAAAAATAGATATATGCTTATTTCGTAGTATATTTGAATCGAAGTATATAAAAGAAAAATATTAATATTATAAAAATATTTAATCATTCATAATTAATTATTTGTTAATACATTAAAGAAAATAACATATTAAAATATAAAATCATAAAAAGTAGTTAAAAGGTAGTACAAAAGATATAAGTAAATGCCAAATCACTAATAAAGATACTTTGTAAAATAGTAATTAAACCAAAATTATTGTGCAGAAAAAAATGATATTTAAGTTTATAAAACTCATTAGGAGTATAAGAAAAAGTAAAAATGAATACATTTCTCATAATTTTGTATATGTCTTTTTAATAATTTTGTATCATATGTTATTTCGCAAAGGTCTCCAACTTGATATGCACATACCACCAGGACAACAACACAATGTTAATAATATAAAAACAAAAACCTTCTGAGTCTCTTACGTTGTTGAAGTCTCGTAAAAAGCCCAATGGGCCAAAGTGTACTGAAGAAAAGTTATGGGCTATGGTTATCATATTACGAGTGATAAAATATAATTTTAATATATCTTTTCAGTGTTATTATTTTTTATTTCTCTTTTTACGTGACATTTGAAATGGGTTAAAGTATTGAAGAAGAAACATGACTCTTTTTTTAAGGGGCAGAATCAATTTTTTTTGCTAAACAAATACAACATATATTAACACATGGATATCTATTTGCATGCTTTGTCTTCGTTTGCTTACTAATTGCTTCTATTCATCTGCTGGTCAATCCCAATAATAACAAGTGGGTGTCGGTGACAAATATATTGAAAAAGGTTTAATAGGGGTGTAAATCACAACTTGACTTATACATGTAAGTCACGTGATCCGACGGTCCATATTAAATTTTATTTGTATAGGTGGTTAGTAGTTTTTTACTATTTAAGAAAATAAATCTTTATTATTTTTTCTAATCATCATCAGAGAAACAAATTTTTATCCTTTTAATATGGACAGTCGGATCACGTGACTTACGTGTATAAGTGAAGTTGTGATTTACACCCATTAAACCCTATTAAAAACATATTCTTCTATTCATATTTGGTTTCGAATTATATTAATTCTTTATCATTCTTTTGAACCTCCAACTATAATCTCTCATCTCGATCTTTACTTTATATTAAAATGATCTCCCAACCTATTAACATTAATAAAATTAGTCTACTTAATGGATAACAAATAATTAAATGTCGATATATTATATTTCATATAAAAATATTAATATATACTAAAATAAAAAAATGAGAAGGTATATTTCCTCAATTTTTATTTTACATTATATATTTCATGTTATATTTTGTATCAGCAAATATAAATAATTTCAGTGGGATATTTTAAAATAATTGATTTATCATTTTTTTTCAATTGTCACTCCAATATTTCGGTAGTGGCATCGGATTTTTAATCTGCGTGGTGCTATGGTGAGCGCACTGATCACGAATTAGAATTTTGATTTATCATCAAGTTCGATTAATTTAGTGTTTGCCCCGGATCGCACGTATGATTGTGGCAGATGAAGTTCTCGATGATTCATAGGGATTCAAACTCGAAATTTATTTTTTCGTAATTGATTTGCTTTTTTAACTAATAAAAAAGAGTTTATAAGTTTGAGATATTATTTTATTATAAAATAGATGAGTTATAAACGGTTGGTAGATGGTCGGAAATGGGACCCGCCTCTTCGTTGGTCACTTGGTCACTTGTTTGGGGTGCTGCAAAGTGGGAATAAAAACAAGACCATCTTTTGACTAAAAAAAAAGGATCATTTCTCGTCTCCATTGATCAATCGCAGCAACTTACATCTTTCTCTCTCTCGATCTCGACTATGAACTCTATCGATCAATCGCAGCAACCAACAACTCCGCTAAGTCTCTCTCTCTCGCTCGCTCTCTCTCTCTCTCTCTCTCTCTCTCTCTCTCTCTATTCTGACCAGAGCAAATGTATCAAGTTCATATCTTTTGTTCTTTTGAACAGAAGCCGGGATTGAATGTTATCGCAGAATGCATCATGGGTATCTGAATCCCGGGCGCCCAGTTGCAAATATGTGTTAAGGGGAAGGAAAGGTAATAGAGGGGAAGGAAACTAGGGAAAAGGTAATGGAAGAGAAAGAAGGTAAAAGCGTTAATCTTGTTTGGATAACATAACTAAAGGGAGGGGAAGGGAAAGAAGGAGAATTATAATTTTTATTGGACGAATATATCCTAAAATTTGTGTTTATATAGTTAGTTACATATGGTCAAAATTGGAAATTATATATGAATATTTCTTTCCCCTCCTTTCCACTCAATTCAGGATTGAAAGAAAAATGGGCTCTTGAAGAGGAATGAAGGTAAATGGAGGGGACATTCCTCTTCATTCCCCTCCGTTAGAAATACAACCAAATAAGGTTAAACTATTAACCTCCTTTCCCTTCCCCTCCTTTACCCTCCTTTCACCTCCAACCAAACATGCCCTTAAGGTGTATGGAAGTATCAGCACGAAGCAGGCTCTAAAGTTCCTTGAAGATTTCAAACTCGGGCACTATATGAAGATTACCCTCAAGAAAAATGTTCATGGCACAAGTAAAAGAAGAAGAAAAAAAAATCCTTTCTTTATAATTCAATTTTGCTGATCACAAGCTCATTACTTACAGGAAAGCTGATAGAAACAGCTTCGACTTCTTCGAACAGGTGATCGGAACTCTCGTATCAGCTGCAACTCATCTGGCAACTTCACGGTGGCTCATGAACACCATCCCTGACATCTGTGACAGGACGAAGCAGAAGCTCCTTCATGGCAGTTCTCCTGTACTTGTGCATGGAATTTGAGGGCATGAAGCTCCGCTGGTGGAGGAACCAGTTGGACGGGTGCACATTGGCTTCGTGCCCAACTGCAGAGGGCGTCCATGTTGGCCATTGCCCAGTCCCTTGATTGAGTTCTATATTTGCTAATAGGTTTGTACAAGTATAAGAAATGGAAAGGAGTAATCGAGGATGGTTGGCACGCATGATTAGCTGATTTGTGTCCCAGGTTGAGAAAAGAGGAAGTTAGTAACCCCGAGTTCGAGCCTCGGAGTCGCCACTTTGATCAGGATTTACCTTGCCACTCCCGTCCGAACATCGAATTAATCAGGTGCTAATAGCCTTGAATACCGGTGGGTAGTCACCAAAAAGAAAAAAAAAATGGAAAAGGGTATACGACGTAGATGAAATGTGGCATACCTCAGTTGAAGTTTCTTTTTAAGAAAAAAATATTAATCATTTTTTTTGTTTTGTTTTTTACAATGTTGATTCTACTTGGTGTTTTGTTCATGAATCAGATGATTCAAATTCAAGATCTCAAATTTTAATCAAGCATTTCTTATCTGAGGTTCTGCTAAATATTTTGTATGTTTCATATAAAGTATATGTACTGAAGTACAATTCTTTCGTACTGAATTTTTAAATTTGAATTCAATAGATAAAAAATGTGTTGAACTCATCTATATTAGTTGTTATTATCAAAATTATATAAAAAAATATTTGTTTAACATCGAATAAAATCATATAAAGTGTTTTAACATCGAATAAATCATATAAAGATCTTATTCATAACAAGCTAAAAAAAACATGAGGCAATCTACATCGTCGAAACTTTCCTGATGCATCACATACATATCTCGTGCATCTTTTTGGATAAAAAAAATGGCAAATATCATCTGAAATTATCAAATACCGATCGCGTGCTTCATTTTGGATCAAATATTTGCAAATATAATCTGAATCATCGTATTGCTATACCAAAAGCATAATAATCTAGAAAATTCTATCATTGCTTTCAGAGAAAGCACAAAAAAAAAAGAAATCCGCAGAAACTGAGCAAAAAATAAAAATAAAAATAAAAATCTTCACCAAATGCTCATGCGCCATAAAGCAAGTTGTTTGCACACTAAAAAGGTTCTCCCAAACCTGGCCTAAATCATCCAACAACTTAATTACACTACGAAAACATAAAACACATAATTCTTATTTGGATAATAAACAATTAGACATCAGGCATCATGGGCCTTTAAATATACCTGAAAAGATTCTCTGCTATCAATATTTGTTTGATGCCAGAAGTGGCTGATCATAGTTCTATCTATAACAGTTAAACCAACTCAATCGGTTGGGCATGAAATCTTTTTAGGCCCTAAACTCCAGAAGTAAGAACGCTGACAAGTTTATCCATGAATTCCTGTTAACTTTTCCCCAAGGCAAATTGATGTTACAATCACATTCTCACATGCATTCTTAACCGATGATGAAACAAAAGGAGCTTATCGAACTGAATAAGGTATAAAATGGCATGAGGGGAAATTTTGTTCCAATCAACGATAATTTTGTTAGCTCTCATCCATGGCATCACTTCCACTACATCTCTGTGACTGGGAGTCCTTGTTTTCGTCTTGCCTGGAACTGGAGCCTTCAGATTCTGATGATTTTGTCACAGAGTCCTCTAAAGCCTCGAGGAAAGATATAACAGTAAACTTGTCTGCAGAGAAAAAAGATGACTTCAGACATCTCATTACATTCAAAGGGAATGATTAACCATCCAGGCAATTTCTTTTTCTATCAAGTGTCCACTAAAGCAATCAATGTTCAGACAAAGCTTAGAGACTGTGGCTTTTGAGTCCCTTGAGGATGTTTCAATTAAACTAATCATGCGTCATGGCTAATTTACAGAGGTGAAGACACCATTAGCCAATAAAGGGAGAAAGTAAAACATATAAGAGAAGGTTCAGCTTTTTTTGCACTGAGATGGTTGACTTCATGACGAGGTCTAAAAATGATAATCATATTACTAACCAGTAACTGGTTAGTGGAAAGTGGAGACCAATAAAAGAGCGTAGATGAGGACAAGTGTAAGGTTTTATACTGATAGAGAAACATGGTTAGTTTTACTTCCTACCTAAAGAAGATAAAAAAGATGTACTTACATTTACTTGGGTCAACTCCAAACTGTGACAGATCTATTTGCCCTGTTCGAAGCACCTATCAAATATCCAACTTTATATCAGCTAAATGAAACCTAGTATGTCTTTTACTAACTGTCAACTTCTTACATGAGTGAAAACATCTACTTGTTGCCGAAATTGTGGACTCTGCAATAAATCCATCATATCTGCAGGAGTCCATGAGCCCTGGAAGATGACAAGAGGATCAGAAAAAGCAATTATAGATGCGCCCCAACAAAATGCATTTGTAGAATGACCAATATTTGAAGTCGATGAGCAGGTACCTCAGGCAAGTATGATTCCAATTTCTGTGGCAGTGACAATGCCTCAACTAATGGCAAGACTAAATCAGGCTTTAAGATATCTCCTAGTCCCAATCCTATTTTTTAAAAGATTTTTAGGAACAAAAGGTGTCAAAGAAAAACCAGATAAAATTTGTTAAGAGTATTTACCTGCATCAGGATCTTCAGCTGCACAAACAATGCCAATAATGAAAGTGAATATGTAAAGTCAGAAGAATTAGATAGAAAGTCTCCCAATAAATAAGCAGAAGACAAGTTATAATACCTGGTGTTTGAATATTCCTCAATATCCTCCGTAAATCTGCCAACTGGACAGGCCCAGCAGAAGAGGTAACTTCACCAGCCAGTTCACCACCCATATTCTGATCAACCAAATTTCCAGCTCTAAACATGTATAATGTAACAAAGCACATTAATTAAACACAACTAGAATCTTTTGCAAATTGGAAAGAGCTTCAAAAACTAAATGTGAGGAACAGTCTGTAGTTTTTTTTTTTTTTTTGAAAAAGGAACAGTCTGTAGTTGGGTGAAGCATTGGTGAGGTATATTTGTATAACTCGATTTCAGTGATTACTTGAATGTGTATGGGATGGGAGATTTTTTTCCTTTTGGAGGAGGTATGAGATGGGAGAAGACTGTCATCAAGAAAGGTAAATTGGATAGGTAAAAATGAAAATGACTCAAGAAAACTCCTAATTTTGACTTGATGATCGAGTCAATGGTTATGAACCATGCCTTCCCAGAGGAATAAGAAGACCTTCATCGAGAAAGGATCTCTCATCTTCGCTTGAAGCACGATTTTGCTTTGGAGTCACCATTTGCAGAGAGGGAAGAACCTTTGGTAGGCCATGATCCCTTATGTATCAAAGGGAGATAGGAAACATGAATCGAATCATGTTTCCAGTGATTCTTCCATCTTTCCTTGGCTTGGTCCATCACTTATTAGATGCAAAATTTGAAAACAACCATACATCATTAGTTATTGCAGCCTTATTATTGTGGTGCCAAATTTTTGACTTCATGGAAGCATTACCTTCTTTTGACCACATTGATTTGACAAGTTAAAAGAACAAGCAATTATGCTATTGTCCTTCCCTAGTGTAAGTGATTTGCATATAATTCAAATGGGAAAAAATGAAGAGTATGCATGCATTAGATTGCATACAAGCTTACCCAGACACTAGGTATCTAAAATTTTGACACCATAGTATGTTGTAATATAACCAAGATATGTAATTCTCTGACACAAAGGTATAGCCAAGATAAGTGCAATATATTCACAGCAAGTATTACTGATGGAGGATGGAGGTCTAGATTATTGTCAAGGGGAGGTAGATTGGTTCTTCTTCGATCTATTCTTACAGCCCTGCCTTTGTACTACATGTTTATATTTCTTTTTGAGATGGAAAATGATGTCTTCCAGTGATTGCTATCATCCGTATTACATGTCAATATTTAAAATGCCAACGTGTGGAGTTGTGCATCGATTCTCTTACACGAAGATTTCTTTGGCAACATTCGGGAAGGTTGTGGAACAGAATCCATTTGGTTTCCAGGAGTGATGTGTCAATCATGGAAGAGGCTTGGGTGTATGGGTGCTTAGGCAAATGAATGCCGCACTTCTTTTGAAATTGACGTACCAAATTATGGGCCCACATGAGGACCTGTGGACCTTTATCAGACACCCATCTTCATTTTCGAAAGAAGTGGTGATGACTGTCTAAGATCAAACTTTGTTTTCCTCACCTGTGACAGAGTCTGGAGAAGGGATTAGGTACTGGAAAGACAATTGGACATCGGTCGGCCATTTAGCTACAAGTTTTAGGCGGCAGATAAGAATGCAACTCTAGCTAGCTACTGGTTGAGAGATACTTTAAATGGGGTGTGGACACCTATTTTTGTTTCTGAACTTTCTGACCAACATGTGGATCACCTCCTCTTCCTTTTTTTAAAGGGACCTCCTCCTATTTGAGAAATTGTCAAACTTTTCCTTAGACAGGTTGAGTGGAGATTCAAAGGGCTGGACAATGGGTCAGTTTAAAGTTCGTGAGGCCCATGCCTTATTAGCAGTGATGCATGGGTACGCCGGATTCAAAGAAGTACCCGTACCGGGTGGGTACGCCTGCGGTACGTACCCAAAATAAAAAAAAATATTTCTAAAATTCGGGTACGTCCGAGCACGCCTTTGGGTACTCATGATCAAACAACAAACAACAACGAAGCCTTATCCCACTAGGTGGGGTCGGCTAGTACTCATGATCAAACATAAAACAAAAAAAAATCTGATCCAGATTTTGTCCTAAATCAAGGAAGAAAAGAAAAAAAAAGGAGCGGCAAGAAGAAAAAAAGGGAAAACAGCAGCGACAGAGAGGAAAAAAACAATGATAGACTTCCTCTCGAACGTTGTTAGGAAAGGTGGAGGAGGAGAAACTCAGCGTCTTTCTTACCTTGAGCTTGAATCAGAAGAGGGGAGAAGAGGAGAAAACGCCGACGGAAAACAAAGAGGAGAACCGGATTTTTCTGTCCAAAGTTTTCTTGTTTTGCCAGGAGCAAAATCATCCGTTGCTTTTCCAATGATGGAAAGGGAGACGGCTCATATAATAAAAAGAGGACAACTGTTGATAAAAAGGAACAGCTCATACTTTGACAGGTGGTGTATATTGGGCATTAATTTATTACATTTTTTTATAAAAATTATGGACGGTTACGTTAAATATTTGTTTTCTTTAATATTCTTTTTCCTTATTATTTTTTCAAATTCTTTATGATTAATTTGATATTTGAACTTATAAAATTCATTGTTTTATATTATATATATATATTATTTATAATATATATTAGACGTACCCATACCCTATATTTTCAAATTTTGTCATACCCCGTACCTATGCAACATTGCTTATTAGGTGCTACTGATGTCTTGTCTGGTGATGCTCTAAAGACAGAGTGCAACATAATCAGGCAAACTTAGTTCCATTGAGGATTTAGTTTGTTATGTGGTCTTCAGGAGATAACATCTACTTACTTGGGCTTACAGGATGCAGTGGTCTCCAGATTCCCACACATCTTGTGTGCTATGTGCTGGTTCAATGAAGGATAAAATCATCTATTCTTTCAATGCAAAATAGCTCAACAAGTTTGGACAGCCATGAGATGCAAGTGGATAGATGGACAATACGAGCCAGCCTTCTGGAGATCATTCAGACTTGGTGGTGCATGTACAGATTTATTCATCAAGGAGTTGACGAGCAGTGGCTTTTGGTGGTTTTCGGGCTATTTGGTCACAAAATAATAAGTGTATATTTGAGGGGCAGGTGATATGTAGGAAATATTAAACAAGGGGCTTCATCTATGTGTCAAGAGTGGATGAGCGACATTAAATACAACATAGTTTTTTTATACTACACCAGGCATACATTTACATAAGCATATATGGATAGTTTGACGAATGGTTCTGCACCCGACAGTCATCCTATCTTTTTCTAAAAAAAACTGTTAGAAATTCATCCTTCTATCTTGAATTTGAAGCTTTAACTATTTAGCCACCAAAAGCTCAAAAGAGAGAACTTTGTTGATTTGTTATGGATCAGCAAATAAATAATAGAGTTTGAGAATACTAATGCATCTAAAAAGACACAAATTCTATTAAGGAACTAATTAAGTTCAGCCAAATTAACTTGTTGTGATACCTAAGCAATTTAGGAAATACAAAGCCGTTGAAAAGATGACAGAAGAATCGACGTTAAAGATTTTGTGGCATGCACCAGGATTGTCAACCACTAATAAAGTGATATGTGATGGCATGTAATGTCGGAATGTGCTTGATGCCTAATAAAAGACAATAAAAAACAAACTTGTGCCATCTTATATTATTCGGCATGGGACAGTAAGGATCATTCCCCTACTTCCTCTGTACCATGCCAGCAGTACACCATTGAACTGTACCTGGATGAGAAATCATCCTCCGCTGTATCTTCTGACATTTCTGACATGTGAAGAGGAACTGAACCTTCAACCTCATCTTCTCCCATTATATTTAGTGAAATGTGAAAACACAGCAATTAGAGGCAAAGAAACACAGCATAAACTTAACTTAAAAGTCTAGATGGTACCTAGAGGTCTATTAATATAGCAATTGACAGAATTACATGTCTGCGAGTCTCCATCACTTCTTGGCTCCTAAGTCAATCAAAACGTAAAGATCAACCTCCACAAAAAAAATTGAGGTAAATGATAAAGTACTGATTATAATTAAATTAGATTTGTAAACAATACCTGCATCCAAAAAAAGAACTTCCTCTCATCAGAGTTGAACTTCAGAATGTACACCCTGTCAGAAGACTGTGATACCTGAATAAGCAAGGTAAAATAAAATTAGTGAGAAATAAAATATGAAGAAACCATTAACAATTGAATTGAAGCAGATCACCTTCTCAAAAACTGCCTCATCAGGAAAGATGATCTGATCCTGCGATGATCTAGTTAAGAAAATGTCAATTTAATAATTCTGGAAAGGAAAGTTCATAGGCAAGTAGGGGTGTTCACCGGTTCGGGTCGAGTCGGGTCGTGGTGAACCCGACCACCTGAACCGACCCAAACTGAGTTGCATCGGTTCAGTTTCCTGGTCGGATCGGACACGACCCAACCCAAACAAGATCCGACCAAGGTCAGGTTGGGTACGGGTTGAGAAATTCCAACCCGAGTGAACCTGACCCGACCCAATGACCCGATTTTTTTTTTTATGAAATTTAACTAATTTTAATTTGATTTAGAGGTTAATTTAATTTAAAATTCAAATATATTATAATGAAATATCTAGAATATTTAAAATATTATAAAAAACTTATTTTATGATTAAAATGAATAGTAAATATAACGATTCATACTAAATACTAAAAAAATAAAATAAAAATGAACGAGAAAATGAAAAAAAATTTGGCCAGGTGACCCGACCACCCAACCAATCCAACCTGACTTTGGATGGGTCGGGTTGGATCGGATCCACATGCCAAAAGCGGCACGATCCAACCCAAACCGACCCTACCAAAATTGGTCGGGTCGGGTTCAACCCAACCCGTGAACACCCCTATTGGCAAGGCAGAACTTAACCAATTCAACAGGAACACCGAGCATAATCATAGGCTAGAAGAATCTAGTTCATACAGAAAAGCAACTGAACAAATAGTAGCCAAAAGGAGAGCTGGAGTGCTGGACAACTAAAAATTGTAGTGAATAATTATATCAACAGTTGTAAAGCTTATTTCAGGCCGAGGAGATCATGAATGAACAGCAAACACACAGCTACTTCGATATATAGATAGTAAAAATATTAGAATTTGAGGCAGAAAGGATACATCTTCAACGGCATTCTGAGTTCGATCAAGCCACTGAAAATGAACCAATCCTTCTTCACCCTAATCATCAGTATATTCAAACAGATTAAATAAGGTAATATTTGAGTGCAAAAAAAAACATTTCGAGAATAAATGATTCCACAAAGGCCATACTCTTCCTATCCGAACAAGCCCTTTACGTGTATCAGGAACAACACGAGTGCCCTCACGAGACATCTTACCAGCCCGAAACTCCAGCGCAACCTCCTAAGTAGCATATCAAGAATCTGAACTTTTAAATGATTCTTCAAAAAAAAACTCTTTACATAACTTGCAAGAATCATAAGAAACGTGATTTGATGTCCTATGGAAGGCAATCCAAATAACATAAACGATACTATAAATAGAAGGCAGTGACTTACCATCACCAATCACATGTGCAAAGTAGATGAAACTCCGAGCCGCATATTTCTTGTATTGTTAGCCTAGGTATTCTTGTAACTTTGCGAAAGAGAGTTATGTGATCACCTAAGGAGGAAAATCTCTATATAATCCTTGGGAATGCTACTTCAATATATGTTTTATCCATTCTGTCATTTTTCAGTTAATCAAATGCAAGGCTTGAAAGCTTGCGAGTAATTATGATCCCTCTAAACCTAACTGAATCAAAATACTCCAGGAATTACCAGTTAATAGTATGTTTAGCCATCAACTGGTGTTAACAATTGCACAATAACGAAGAAGTCCTTTAGTTATCAATTTTCTTTTGAGCAATTCTTTAAAGTGCACATCAAAGAAGGAAAGAACGAAATGGAATGAGAACTCATTAGTAATCATATCATTAATTACTTGCAAAGGTTTTCTAAAAAGAATTACTTGCAAAGGTGCCGCGCTCTCCATCGCTGGCACTACTAATACTACCACCTGCAAGAGAAATAGGAGAAAACAAGCAAAAAATTTGATTAAAAACGAGCACAAAAGACGCACAAACCAGAATAAAGTTGACAATAAACACTGAAAAAGTTCAATACTCTCTTAGAATCTCAAAATCTCAGAACTTTGCCAAAGAAAAATTAAGCTAAGGATAAAAAGAGAACCTTTCTAACCACCACACCTTCTACGCCTCGTTGGTACCTCCGCCGTCACGACCGGACCCTTCCCTCTCAGCTCCAACGCACGGCCTCGCCGAAGGTACCGGTGGCGGTCCTCGGTGAGGCGCGAAATTGGCGGACGGCGATGTAAACGCCGTAGGTCGTTGCCTCGGAGACTGGCACGCCGGCGGCGATGTGGATCGCGGCGGCGCGACGGGGAGAAGCGATGCGGAGATGCTGCGGTACCGATCAGGAGGAGAGAGAGAGAGAGAGAGAAATATTTTATTTATTTGATGATATCAGATCTGGATCATTGAATTGTTATCCAATGGCTTAAATAACGATGATTAAAATGGTCTCTTACGTTCGATCACTTCATATTAGAAAAATAATTCGAAAATTAAAAGTGGCAAAATAATATTAAGTTATTTTTTGGATGAGAAAGTGATTGGTCGAGTTTTGGTAGAATAACGGATAAATAACTTAAATTTTGACTGAACAAAAATTATAATATATATAAGAAAAAGTGAAGATGTAATAATATATATAGGTAAATAACACTATGTATTCTTATATGTACACACACATAATAATACAACAATATGGTACTTCTTTATATGTTAAAAATGCAATGCATCTTTTTTGAGAAAAGTGAGGATATTGATGCTTATTTTAGAAAGAACATTGTCATATCATCCTAATTCATCTTTTTAAAATTTTCCAATCCTCTCACAATGATATATATATATATATATATATATATATATATATATATATATATACATAATAATTATATTATTAGTTTTTGAATATTTTAAATATGTGAGTATCAGGAGGATAAAGTTAGGAAGATTAAGAAAGTAAATCTAATTTTTTATAGCCCTTCAAAGGAGAAATAGGACAATCAACTTCTAATTTTTGGGTAATATGTTTGACGATGAGCATTTGAGTTATTTGTAGTTCTGGAGAACTTATTATAGTTGGACATTTGAATTCTCGTTTGATGTTTGATAAAAAGAATATTTGAATTTGAAGAATAAAAAAAATATTATGAGATACAAGAACTGAATGATTATTTTGCTAATGAGATAAAAATGTTAAATGAATTGATAACTTATTAATAATAGATATTTTTTTATCTTTTTTTATGTCAACAATTGATATTACTAATAAGTTGATATTTCTTTCTATTCTTAATCTTATATATGTTTATTTTGCTATCATGGTGTCATATATGTTTATGAATATTATTCTTTTTGTGCCGTTAATACTTCTCATTTTGCGTTCATGAAATAATCATATGAGTCACTTGCATACTCAACATGATATTCTACAATCCATAATCTCGTACTTCAGAACAATAGAACAAAAATATAATATTCACACTAAATAAGAAAATAATTTAATTAAATTTGGTTGGCACACCTGATTAGCAGAGGTGTGTCTCGAATTGAGGGACCGAGAGCTAGTAGCCTCGAGTTCGAGCCTCGAATTAATCAATTTGACCAGAGAAATATCTTTCCTGTTATTTATCATCAACTCCGGATTAGTCAGGTGCTAATAGTCCTCAACACGGAAGACATCGAGTCGATATAGAAAAAAAAAATAAAAAGATGATTTAGTGTTTCACGTCGTCTGCTACTGTGTTGTCACACAACATTAAGTGACATCCACTTCTCTGCATCCAATAAAGTTTGCTTTCTCTACTTGATTTCTGCAAAAGCTATAACTTGTATGGGAACAGTTTCCATGCTCTCCTGCAGTTAACTAAACCTTGACATTGTAAGCTATTACTGTCATCAACTTGTCTTAACACAGACATATCGATATATTTGTGCATTACTAATACATGAAACTTTGTATTTACACCAGTGCTGGACCTATCACTGTTAGCAGTTTCATCAACTTCAAATCCTGCTCATAGACTACAATTACATAATGAATGCTCTCAATCTAAAATAGAAAACGAAAAAAGAAGAAAAAGAATGCAAAATACTTCACACAGAAACGAGCAGAAGGGGAGAAACATAACGAATATATGGTTAGTTCCACTTGGAAGAGTAGACGTACAGTGATTGTACATGTGATACAATGAATATATGAATATAAATACATTTTGTCGTCGTTGATCATCAAAACTTCAGCTCAAATAATGGTACATACAAACGGAGTGGGAAATCGAAAATTTGAGAAGATAAAAGTCCAGGGGCACAAACCCAAACAGGAAGGATCGAAGTGACGGCAGGGATGTTCGACCCCTGAAAGGCTGAAGCTATAGAAACACACAGCAAATGTTAAATTCAAAATTGTGAGCACTGAAAACTAGTTGCATGGTACATCACGATTTTGGTTGCTCATGAGTTGGTCGAGCGGCCTTGCACAGTAAAAATACAGGAGGCCTTGCTCGTTGGTCTGATTCTTGCATTACTTGAACCACGATTGTGAAGCATCATGAAGAAATCAACCCTTTTGATGCCACTTGCTACTGGATCTTCTTTTAGGAAGAAACTGACCAAGAAATTATCAAGCAATATACAATGGGAAGATCTATCCGTGGCAAATCTTCCAGAACATCTGAAATAACTCATGCTTCCTCTATTTCTTCATTTCTCTTATCTTCTTCTTCTTGACAATATAAAGCATTAAGTTCCTGCCGTAACTGTAAGCGAAGAAGCTGTTAAGTATGATGAACTGTGTCTATTAAATAGAAAAAACAAAAAGGATATTTGAGGAACCAAATGGAAAAATTTTGCATGCCATGTTCAACACTGAATACTTCAACATGAAAGACAATTACATGGAATGCAACCATAATACTCAGGCATAAATCACTTCAGAAAGGAATAGATTGTTGAACTTCCTTCTACCAGTCTTCCTTTGTAAAAGCATTTACAAAATGACAGACTGGGCAAAACCTACTGAAAACCAATTCGGAACAGTAGTTGTCTCATCATCAATTAAAAAATGCAACAATATATGCTGGTAGATATGAGTAAATAGTTTGTGGTGCTCGTGATATATTTGTATGTCAATATAAACAATATCAAAGAAAATGAATGAGACAGAAAATCTGGAAGTACCTGAATATGTTTTAATTTAGCTACGGTCAGTTCATCAGTAAGACTAATCATCCTGCAGAGCAAATGTTCCACCTGTTCAATTTCCTTTTTTTTTTACTCAGATGGCATTCTAACTGAAGATGAAAGCTATTAATTGGATAAAATTTATGTAACTAACGATGTGTAATAACATATGAAACAAAAAGGTCAGAGAGAAGCACGAGCATAATGGTCCAGATAGTCTTTTAATCGGTGCTGATTTTACCGTGCTTGAAGTTCCCAAATTTTTGAAAGCAGAAGGCGTTCTCTTTCGCTAGTTGCATTATCCACCTATAAAAAGGTAGTGTCAATAAGCACTAACCCACTTTTCAAATGTTTCTTTAATTTTAAAATTGTTTCTTAAATTTTCTAAGTGATCGGATTCACCTGCAGCTATATATAATAAGCAGACAAGCATAGTTCTTCAGAACAGCTGAGAATTTTTTAAATCATTTTGGAGTCTTGTAATTATAATAAGCAGGTGATTCCTAAGAGACATTATATCTTTTTGAGAGGGACAAATGAAGTTATACTGCAAGCAACTGAAAGTTTACACAAAATGATAAAATCGAAAAGGGATCAGAAAATTGTGCAAAAATATAATCATATAAAAGTTGAAAAGCTAAAAATGGATAGTTGTCACATTGTCTGCCATCTTTTTTGCCCTAAAAAATTGAAAAAAAAATAGGAAATGATGGAATCAATATGAACAAGGTACATGGAACAAAATTTACAGGGAACGATAGTAAAAATAGCATTCATATGAATATTGCATGCTATGACTGTATACAATTGGATACAATATGACTATGTAACTGTATACAAGTGATTAATCCACTCAATTTTGTATACATAAATGCAAAAGCCATATGAGACTTCGAAGGGAGCTACATCATGCAGGCAGCATCTATCCAAATTCCCTATGCTCAAAGAGATCTATCCAAATTCTCTATAATGGGAACTCCAATCCCCCTATAGTAGTACACACAGAAACGATCTGGGATGGAATCACACCTACCAAATGAAAAGGAAAGGAATTCGGACAGATGAAAACTACAATAGAAGACTTTCCTCTGCCAAAGTCTGGCAGCTAGATGAGGAGGCGTGATCATGCTCATAAGGGGAAAGTAAGCTATAAGAACCTGATCTTCATTGCAAAATGGTCACTATAAGCACCTTATGGACCATGAACTTTGCTTTAACGGAATAAAATACTACTGGTGTAATGTTGACTTAAACCCCTGAGAATGGAAATTATTTTCCATTGTGTTTTCCATAAAGATGTAACTTCACACCATATGGATATTGGTTTCAAAAAACCTTTTGTATTGCTTTCAGAAGGAAATACTATATTTCTTTTTGCAGGTGAAGTAATGACTATAAAAGCAGTAAAATTCTAGATCGATTAAATATATATTGACTATCCTATGGGTTACAGGTACAGGAACGCAAAATAGCAGGAAGTCATATTTGATATGAATCCGGAAGCTTCCAAATTTGGAGATAACACGAATTTAGAAGTTGCCAAATTCGAAACTGTCATATTTGGACCTGTTATTACTGAACATGATGATCAAGATGTTGTAGCTGAAGAAGATCAAGAATCTTCGTGATTGACAACTGATCCAATTACAAGATTGCGGGCAAATCAAATTCAGGTTGCTAATGATAGAGAATCATCTACAATCTTGGTTGAAGACTTTGGATCACATCTACAATCTGAGTTGAAGACTTTGGATCAAGTTCAACTACTCAATATATTGCAAATTGGACTGCATGAAGAGTCTCCACATGAAGAGGCCCAAACAACCCACGACTGAATTATTTAATTCTGAAATTCGGAATTAATTTAGGACCAAATATTCTGTTTAGAGTCCTAATAGAAATTGGGTTGTTATT
>LTAE01002823.1:0-13813 GCA_001647135.1 Pontederia paniculata | reverse complement strand
TGGGGATGATACAACCAGCTAAAATCATTGTTAACAATATGTTTGTCAGTACTGACTAAAAGCATGCCTGCATTATGCTCCTTCAAATTAATTACTTCAGTTAGAAAGCACCCTGCTAAACTAAATTTCAATTGCTCAAACTTCAACCTCTAAAATGTTCGAGTCATCTGTAAAACACTGGATTGAAAATGAAGAAAGCATTAAAAGCTCAATCAAGATCAGAATGTGTTTTTAAATGTCGATCTTTATATCCTTCGAAAAAATCGACAATCTTTATAAAAACAAACTCCAACAACAAATCAATTACTCCATGTTACCACATTCAGACGAAAGTATACTACCATATATATTTTACCCTATCATGTGAGATGACATGCACATGATCTTGCCTACGCTATGCAAGAGGCATAGAAAACATCAAATTTTGTATGCTACCTCAATCATTACCGGAATAAAATAAAGAATCAACCATTATACATACCAACACATCATTCTCCAGGGACCGAGCTTGGGAAGTCACTCCACCTTGAACATGAAAAAAGGTATACTTTTGAATATAATACTTTAATTGCTTTGTTCCAATAGAAAACTTTTACTTACCATCAGCAAGCTCATTTTGTTGCAAAGTATTTAACAAATTCATGATGAGATCCTGACATAAAGCAAATAAATCAAGATATATCAGCACTTAAGTAAACGTAAAACAGGTTGTCCTAATTGACTATTGAGAACTTCACTTCAGAACAATGCTAAAAAAGGGTAGCTATTATGTTGTACTTGTTGAAATGATGTCTGCTGGAAAAGATTTTGAAGATGAGGCAATAGCACAGATGTAGGAATATTACTGTACACTTCCTTTGGAGGTTGGCCACCTGGCTGCAAATATTGAAAATGAAACTGTAACATATGACACCTAATAAAGATAATGAAGCAAATATAATATAAATTTGGTCTCAATTTCTTTCAAGGAAAATATCTTTTCTGATTTTTCTCGTCATTGTATTGTTTGATAACAAAGAAAATCTCAGTCGTAGAAAATAAATTCAGGTTGACTGAAGTTTAAAGGAGAGTTTCAAAAAAGTGAAACATTTGCTTGTTTTCACATTCTCTCATGTCTCACATAAAAGAATTATTATCTTCTATCTCAACAAATATGAGTACGTAAACTTTTTGAATATTCAATACTCCCAGAATTCAACTTTCCATCAAAGCTTATTTTAAGAAAGCCTTAATACAACAGATATCAAATGAACATAGTACTTGGTGTAAACACGAACCGACGGAAAATTCAGATGCAGGAATTGGAAGAGGCAAAGGAATGTATTATGCACCCCACTGCACATGAATTTCAAACCATAGGCCTCAAATTTCATAGATCTTAAAAAAGTCGCGTTATTAACATAACAAAAAAATATTTTCAAATTTATAAGATTCAATGGCTTTGATGGTGTACTACATGCAAGTAACTAGTACGCAGCACATATCATTTGTCCAAATTGATAAGATTTGTAATTGATCAGAGCAAAAAATTGAAAACATAAAAGCATATGGTTATTGTGTCAACCATGAGAATCCTCTTCAAATGTCCTAAAATAAATTGGTACTCTGCACATCTATAAAGAAATGTGTGGAGAACAACTGCAGGGAAGCCTTGTGTAACTCATACATTGTTGCATAGCAAACAACAAGACATTAGTAAACGATAAAAGAACTTAGCATACCATTGGCTTGGAGTGAACTAGCCAATCACCAACACTTGCAGATTTTCTTAAAGGAGAACCCTAAAAAAAATCCTCATTATAACACCAGAAGATTTAAGTTATTTGATGTACATGAAACTGAAAATGGATGCTTACCTGGGATGACCTTCGTGTAATAGTACAAAGTGGAATATCCTGAAACAACACAATATTTAGTTTCTTTTTGTCGAAAATGGTAGAGACAAAAACATTTCAACCAAGGAGAATTGGAACTTCAGGTATTAACCAAGATCAAAAGGACTGACCTTTGCTAGATCTACATTTTCTGATGTCACTGAGAAACGACCTTTTATTTGCACCACATTAGGCTTAGCCTTATCCTCTGCGGAGTCTCCATACCCTGCCAAAAGCAAAGTAGTAAAAGAGGCTCCATGTTTTAAGAAAAATGAAGCTCCAGGAATTTCAATTTCCTTTTTTTTATCATAGAGCATATCTTCAACATTCACCAATTGATTGCCAAAACACAAACGGCATAGATAGTCTTACCTCCTGAAGATCGTATTGGAGCTGACAAACTGTTAGCAGAGGCACGGGTAGGAAGCATTAGTGGACCACTAAAGTTTGTAACCTTTCGTGTATCGCGTTTATATTTCTCTGATGTCTGATTGTCACCTTCGTTCCTAATAGAGAAAAAAGCAGTATGTCAGTGCATCAAAGCTATTAAGATCTACACACTTTAATTCATAAGCAAATTTCATTTCAGAAACATGGTCTCACGCCCTAATCAGCATTACTGTTTTAATATATCACTGACTAAATGACATTACTGCTTAAAGTAAAAAAGAACGCGTAGTTAGCAGTTCATTGGTTAACTGCACTAAAACAAAAGAGCAGCCCAATGCACAAGGCTTGTCCAGAGGGCACAGTTCTAGTGTGAATAAATAGATATAGTTCATTATAGAAAATTTTGAGTGCCGAGGAGAAACCATCAAGTTCAGCTAATGGATGCTTAAATGTCAGCAATGAATTGACATTGTGTTATAGCTACTATGTGATATGTAAGATAGTTCTGTTGGTGTGTCTCACATCTTGCTCGCGTTTTTTGAAAGGAAAATCTTGTGGGCATTATACAATCTATAATATTATTGACATAAACACAAACTAACTCCGCTGGGAAATGACCATTCTGTACTGTCATATAGTTTACCTCGTGGCATTCAAATGGAGTAAAGCTTGGATGGTTAGAGCATTATTTGTGACAAAAATCAAAGAAGAAAAGAGAAAAACCTTTCTGTGGTACGCCCTTTTTCTGGTATCATGCTACTTTGCACATTGTTAGGAATAAGTGGTCCACTATAAGTTTGTCTCTTTCCAATTTCAACTTTTACAGGGTTAGGCTCTTTATCCTGCTTTGACACTGATGGAGACGAAGCCCTTTGCATCTTGTGGTTCTCTCTTCCATCAGCCCTTTCTTGATTGTTATAATCCACTAGATTTGTCTCCAATATTTCATCTTTTAGCATTGAACACCTTGCCACTGATTCTTCTCTTAAAGAATTACTTACACTAGAAAAAAGAGGAAAAAGATAACCAATTATAATAACAACAAAACTCAAAAGTAGCACAGGCTGCAGCTGCCATAAATAGAGGTACATAAGGCAATAGAAACACAATTAAAGGATCATTCATATAATTAAATAGTTCTAGCTTGATATATTAGATTACTACCATGAGTCCTTGCAAATGTGACTTCAGAAGATATTTAGCACTCAGAACTTTGAGAACCTGTTCTTTCTCAAAAAGATCTTTGAGAACCTGTGACATCATATTATCATGTTACTTATACAACACCAATCTCACCTTTGATTGCTACTGTCAGTCACAGCTGATTTCCCTGCCTTGGATGTGGAGGATAACAGAACCTAGAAAAGAAAAATAAGCTTTCTTAAGTGCCTACATACTGACAGCAAAGAAATGTAATTTCCCGAAAGAATCATTTCTACTGATACAAACTTCCATAACATTTATGTCAATCCTCAAAAAGTGCTGCACTACCTTATTGGTAACTTCTTCATCTTCCTTTGTTTCAGATAGGTCGTCATCATCCTGTATCTATGATGCAAAAAACATAATGTCAGCCAATCAAGCTGATCCAGAATGTGGACGGCAAGAGGCATAGTTATCTAATGAAAGATCATAGAACCAAATGATTAAGAAAATAAACATTCTAGGGCTAAAAAAAAGTGGTAGTACCAGTGATGCTTGTGCCTTCAAATCATCAATATCAAAGTTCCATGCACTGACACCTCTCTGATATTCACTCTGCAAGCAAAATTAAGAACTCTCTCAGTAAGTAAACATAAGAAGAAAGAATAATGGAATTGTTATGAAATCATTGTTCCTCGGGATCGGCAATATCAAAGTTAAGCCTTCTGCAGTATGCTTCAAGAAGAAAAGTTCCATCCATGAGAATTTTTTATTATCGTGCATTCTTCCATAGTTGTTATTAATTGAATGACGCATTAATTGAAATGACGCTTTAAGTGACAATAACGACAGGATGGGACGATGAAAAACATGCCCTCTTAAATGTTACATAAAATGTTGAGACGTGTATACCTAATGGCATATTTTACTACAGAAACAAATTGTAAAGAGAAATCAACTAATCAAGTCAAATTCAAAGAACTAAAAATGACAATAAGTAGAGAAATAGTTCAATTCGCAGTGCTTCAAGGCAAGCCTGCTCTCTGATTTCATCATACTCATATGAAATAAGCCAACCTGAGACAATGCTTCTTGTTCTGATGATGGCATTTTTTTCAGAGCCAATTGAGCAGCATCCTTGAGCTGAATAAATAGAATTTCCTTGTCATCTGAGACTTCAAATCTCAAAAGTAAGTGAGTTCAACCACATCATAATAGTGACTGACCTGAAGTGCCTTCACTCGATCCCAAAGTGGAGGTAAACCAGCCAAAATGCTTTTCAGTGATAATTCAGTAGGCTTCGCATGCTTGAAGAATGCGTGCTTCAGTAACTTTTCTGCTGTTGGCCTTTTTGTTTGATCTTTCACCAAGCACATTGCAATCATTTCTTTAAAAGACTGATTACAACTGAATATTGGTTGTTAGAACAATGATCAATGTAGATTAAGTCTTGATGCAATGCTATTAACCAATTTGTTAATCAGAATCATAAAACATTTATCAGTAGCCAAAAAGATTTTTAATACCTTTGAAAACCTTTTATCACGATCATAGTCGAGTCCAGGAGGTGCATTTTGGATTGTCATAAGAAGAACCTTCACAAAGATTGAAAGTTCTTGTGAGTCAATCTTCTACTGCTGAATCCATGAAGAACGATTTTACAAAAGAAGTTGTCACCAGACTGAAACTACAAAGTAGGAACTCTTCCAGCTATGCTTTTAATTTAAAGTTTTTCTTTTCTGGAGAATCTCATTGTAAATGAATTTGAACTGCAAATAGGCAAAAAGGAAGAAGATGCCAATAACCAGATAAACAGGGTGATTCTGTTGAAAAATAAAATACTTAGAAATCACATAGGAGGGTTATCGATACTTTTCATATTAAAGGAAAACATGAGAAATTGAGAGCAACGAATAATTGAAGAAAATGATCAATGGGTACCAAACTGAGAGCAAGTTATGGCCTCAAACATACAATGATTTAGGAAGTTTTAGCATCTTTTAGAATTAGTTGAAGTAACAAAAAGGAAATTTAATAATTTGCTTGTTCTCTCTTGTCCCTCCCTCTTCCATTTCACTAGTATAATCTATTTTGCATTCTCAAGTTCCCTATAATGATTTTGGTCACTGTGGATCATTGGAAGCCATCTGAGAGATGACTATGAATATGCTATTGATAAAGAAGCAAATTGCAAAAGGTGGACGAATATGCTCATGAGCATATCTCTTGGCTAGCATTTTCAACAATTTTCGAGAAAAAATGCCTACAAAAGTTCTCATATATGTTAATGAGCATGAAATGAGCTACATGTATAGAAAGCATATGGACAATCCTATATGACAAAGTACACATACTTTGGCACAAATATTAGGTTGAAATCAAATGCATGTAAAGACAATTGCCACTACAAGTTAATAAACTGAAATAGTCAAACAGAAAAGGCTCAGAAATTGCCTAACTCATAAATATCATACCTTCATTGGTGGATACTTGGAGAACGGTGCATGTCCATGTGCCAACTCAAGCGCTGTTATTCCAAATGACCAGATATCAGCTCTGGACACAAAATATTAAAGTCATTCACCTCTTGAAAATGGTTAATTTCCATTACATATTTACACATCTTGGAAGGTAAAACTTACTTAAAATCATATCCACCTCCAGGCTGCAAAACCTCTGGAGCCATCCTATACAAGAAAGTTCACCAAAAGTTCAAGTACATGACTAAGCCTAAGAGAAAGTAACTGTGAAATAGAAGAAACTTCATAACTTACCAGCATGGTGTTCCTACAAAAGTATTTCTTGATCGTTGTCTATCACCCTTATCAAACATGCAAGCTGTGACACCATAATCTCCAAGTTTCACTGTCCCAGAACTATCAATAAGAATATTACCAGCCTGCAGCAAGAAATCATGATGAACAAGGATAACTGAAGAAGCAAGTTTTTTAATATTTTTTTTGAAAAACATGAATAAGCAGCACTTAGCAGAAAGCATGTGAACCACATAAATGAACTAACCTTTACATCACGATGTATATGGCCATGCCTGTGAAGATACTCTAAAGCCTTCAATGTTTCTTTTAAAATAGAAGCAATAACAGGCTCTTCAAAACCATCAGGATATGCAATCTTCATAAGATGTAAACATGAACCCTCTGCCATAAAGGGCATGACAACCCAGAGGCAATGGTCAACAACAAACGAGCAATAAGCCTTTATCACATTTGGGTGGTCTATTAATCTCATTGTCTGGGCTTCCTTCCGTATATCTTCCTATAGACCACACATTCAGGAGAATTTAACATAGAAAAGATAAAGGTAACTGGGCTAAAGTTTGTTAAATTTCAATGCAACCCTTTATTGTAAGTTAACCCATAGATGATCCTTCTACAAAACTTGAGAACTACAGAATATGAATTAGAAAGCATATCATTTTTTATTATAAAAAAAGACATTATTTCAGACAAGGATTTTGAAAAAAGATTGAACCCAATAATTAAACTCTTTAAGAAGAAATTACGAAGAACCGACAGTTCTTTGTATTACCACACAAGCCATATTGGATGATTCGGAAAACCACTAAATGCACTGAGCACATCAACACCTTTATTTACTTAGAGTAGCATGAAGGACATTCAGCCAGAACTAGTAGCATGCAGGACATTCAGCCAGCAATTGTCCGATGTATTGACTATGAATATCACAGCACTTCATGTCTTATTTAAGCATCAATAAAAAAACCCTGAAAAGAGTGTGTATCTATAAGAAGAAAACATTTGAGATCCAAGCAAGAGTGCTACTTGGACTAACAACTTATAACTGGTGCAAATCCTAGCTCTCATTATTTGTCGTAATGCAACCAAAGGAACAACCAATGCAATAGTTCTGTACCCCTAAAAATAGGTTTATGATAAATGCTCAATATAACCAAAAGACCAAAGAAACACTGACAGAAAGGTGCACACAAGCAAACCCGTTTAACCAATAGCATAAGGAAATCAATCTTATATCCTCTACAAATTAAAACATATGATATGACACTAAAGCTTGACCACTAATTGAAATACATGAAGTTAAGGAATGTCTCATGATCTAGTAGTTTTTCTACTATAAATCAGTGCAAATGAATATAAATAGTACACTTCGACCATATGCAGATCATGGACATCTTTGACAAAAGAGCCCTGACCAAATATTAAGAGTAAAATATAGAACATAAACGATGATCATACAATTGAGATACCAGATATAACCAGACATATTCAGAGCATACATTGGTCACTGGAATATGAAGTTATCTATTAGTTCTCCCACCGATAGCCAAAGATTTAATAACGTGAACTGCAGCCCTTTAAAAAAGAAATAACTCGAAACTCCAAGAAGCAACGAGCGTGAAAGCATAATTCTACATAGATGCATGACCGGGAAATCGCCGTCAAATAGTTCAAGTTACTACTCAGCCTAAGCAGCTGATCTAAGTTTAGATAAATCGAAGTCATCAAACACAAAACTAAGCACCTGGATCCCAAAATGCCTTCCTAATCCACAAAAATTAAAAATAAACAATAAAGATCGAATCTTTGTCACTCAAAAGTATCCAAAACTTCATCAAAATCCAACAAAGGGAAAAGATAAAGAAGAAGAAGAATGAACAACGAAGAAACTTCCAATTCCAATTCCAGTCATAAACCAGACTGATCTCAACTCCCGCGACCAAATTATAATCCAGTTCAACTCAACAAGACGCAAGAAGTAACTAGCAGACGGGCAAAGCAGAAGGCAAATCCAAACTGGAGTCGGAGGAGAGGGACACTGACGAGGTTGCTGTTGCAACGATCGAGATCCAGGCACTTGACGGCGATGATCTCGTTGGAAGGGATATAGATCGCTCGGTAGACGGTGGCGCTGGCGCCGTGGCCGACCTCCTCCAGGAGCTTGTAGTCGACCCGCGACGTCGAGTAGCCCTTCCGCGAGCTCCCGTTCTTCCCCATATCTCGACGATTGCCGGCCCGGAAGCCACGAAAGGAGGATTCCTCCTCGTTTACCTCTGCTTGACCGCCGTCGCCGCGAGGTCAAACAAGGAGGAGAGAGAGAGGAGAGAGAGAGGATTAGAGGAGGAGGAGGAGGAGGCGGAGGCGGTCGGAGATGGCGAGGGGGAAGAGAGAGAGAGAGAAAGGGGGATGTGTGAGAGTGGTGACGTGGCGGTGGGAGAAAGCGCGCGTGGGGGCGGAGAGCCGTACGATCCTTTAGATGGGCGGCAGGCGGTGGGGACGGGTTTCCAGCCGTGTCAATTTCTGAGTCCGTCGATTGAAATAAATCATAAAAAATAATTTATCTAAGTGGAGTGGATGTCATAATCGAATTTCCAAAATTATTTAGATTTAATTGGATGCCTGAATTTATATATAAAAAAAATTACTCAATATATAGAGCTTCAAATTTAACGGTTATTACATAATATTATTTTAAGATATTTTCTTTTTAAAGTTTTGCTTGATTTAGTATTAAATAATTTAGGTCTTGTTTTGGATTAATTGAAATATATTATTTTTTCAAGTTGACACAAAAAATAAGAAAAACGATCCTACAACACCACACGTGTATGGTACTTATAATAGAATCAAATTTTTTAAATGAAATTATCAATACAAATTTAGTAATAGTAGTTTTTCTTTTTTTTAAAAAATCATAGTTTCAGGGCAAACAAGTGAGTGTTATGTTGGCTAATGGAAGAGGACAAGAGTGGGGGAGGTGAGAGGACTACGGGCAAGGAGTCCTATTTGGTACGAACCGGCCGGCAAGGGGAGGAGAGAGAGTGAGAGAGAAATCTAAGACAGAAAACTGAGAGAGAGATGAAGAGATCTAACATTTAACAGATGTGGACCTCCAAGTAGCAAATTGGAGCTTTGATTGGATTCCATTTAATTAATGGTTTCACCTGTGGATATTTTTGGTTGTTACTGCTCTTAATAGGAGAGAGAAGGAGTAACAGGACTAGTTGTACTACTATCTGTTTTTTACTATATAAATATTTTTTTTTTATTTTTGTGTTTTGCCAACCAATAAAAGTATAAAACTATTAAAAATAGAGGTGTTCACCGGGTCCGGTACCGACCACCTGAATCGACCCAAACTGAATTTGATCGATTCGATTTTTTGATCGGGTCGGACTCGATCAAGATCCGACCTTGGTCGGGTCGGGTACAAGTTGAAAATTTTTTACCCGATTTAATCCGATCCAATCCGATGACCCAATTTTTTTATTTTATTTAAATTTAAAGTAGATTAATTTTAATTTAAAATTTAAAATATATCATAATAAAATATTATTTTATTCTTTAAAATGAATACTAAGTACAAATGATTCGAACTAAATACTAAAAAATATAATAAAAAATGGAAAAAAAATATAAAAAGAAAATGAAAGAATTGGTCGGATGACCCGATGATCCAATCCGATCCAACCCAATTTTGGATGGGTCGAATTGGATCGGGTCGAGATGCCAAAAAGAACATGACCCGATCCAAACCGATCCGACCAAAGTTGATCGGCCGGTTCGGGTTTGGATTCGGGTCGAGTCACCTCTAATAAAAAATACTAAAACTAAAAAAAATGTAAACTAGAAAATTTTACTCCTCAGAGCTCTCGACGAGGTTCTTCTAGAGACCAAAAAGCCAACCCCCAAAAACATCAGCAAGAGCCCCACATCCACCGCCCATCTCACCCCCTTCATCTGCAACTCCGAATCTACGCCGTCCATTTCTTTTGAATCATCCCCGTCCATCTCCTCATCATCATCGCCCCTCGCAGTCGTCCGATTCCTCCGGTATCTCCTCCAACTTCAAACAGAACCGTTCCCGCGCCCGCCGCCGCAGCCACTTCGTCGCCTCCGCCGCGACGTCCACCTTCCCCCTCAACACCGCCGCCTCCACCTCCGGCCCTCCTTCCTCCACCACCCAAACTTCCGCCGCCTCCGCCACCACGNGACGCGGTGGAGGTGGACGATCGTGGGCGCGTCGGCACGGATCTTCGTTCCGTTCACTTCGAGAAGGCTCCCGTCGATGCGAGGGAGGTAGACGAGGGTCAGGGTCGCCGGAAGAGGATCCCGGCAGGCGGCGGCGGCGGCGGAGAGGGAGAGGCGGACGTAGAAGGCTCGGATCCGTAAGCGGTGGCGGTTCCGCGCGGTGGATGGAGACATGACGGACATGGTTTGGTGGATGTTTTGTTTTCGGGATTTGGCGTCCGCTTTTGTTCATGTATTCTTTTTAAATGGTTTTTTGGATTTCGTGTAGTGACTTCGACTTCTACTTGATTTAGGCGAAAACTTTGGGGTTTTTGCGCAATAATTTGGGCCGCAATAAATAAAAAATATTTTATAAATATCAATCGACGCGTTCGATTGATTTTGTAGTTAATTCGAGTGATTCTTTTTTATAAAATAGTGCATTATTTATAAGAATTTGATCCATAAAATATGGATAAAATAATTAAATTATTTTAACATAATGTATAATTGCTTGCAAAAAAAAAATCGAGCCGAGGCAAAAGTATACGTTAAGAATTTTACATTAATATCACTATTCTATAATTTTGCTGTAATTTGAAATATTTTATAATTTAATATCTTTGATTTTATTTTGATTAACTTTTCTCTATCTAATTAAGATAAATAAACAATTATATATTTAATTATAAAAAATATGTCATTACTTTTTTTAATAGTGTTCATGAATCGCATGAATTAATAATAAATTAGTTATTTATAATAATTTGATTCATAAAATATGAAAAAAATAACTAGATTATGTTAATAAGTAATGTATCATAACTAATTATTAGTTTAATTTAATACTAAATATTATTAATTTATTTAAATCTAAATTCATTTTATTTTATTTCTCCTTCATTTTTTATTATTTCTCTTCTCATAATTTTCTGCAAGATCCAACATTTTATAAAAAGAGAAGTCAAGTGGCAACTTAATCGACAGGTTTAGACATCTTATTTCTTACACTCGACTCTTTATCGTTTTGGTTATCTTTCTCGTGCATTTCGTTACAAATTTTGTGGGTCTTTTCTCGTGCAACTTTTGCTGTTAATTTCTGAACTGTGTTTGGTGTCAAGTTTTATACTTTTATAATTTTTTTTGGTAATCACAATGGACTGGAAGTCCATGAGACTTTGTTTTAGAACCTAATTCCTTCTGTGTTCTTGATCTTTGCTAAAGATAGAAATCAAAATTGGAATAATAAGATACGTCGTGATAAATTCAAAATCTGGGAAACAATAGATGACACTACAAATCAATTTAAAAAATATCGCGTGATAAATTAGAAAAACAATAATACATTGCACAACATACAAATTCAAGCCAGTTTCAGTATATCAAGGTAGTGATATTGTAAACTATTATTGTAATACCTGTGATAAGTGTGGGACCCACAACCACACTAAAAAGGCTCCCATTGGATCTCAAAACCAGCCAATATATTTTTCCTCCCCTTTGTTTGAGCAGAATCAATAATGGAGAAATCATGGAAGCACCTTGATCAGGAATGAGAGAGATCATAAATGAAAGCAAAGGGGAAATGGAGCAGCACCATGGCACAAAAAGAGGGAGATGATGTTAGATCTTCAAGGCAAAACATAAAAAAATGGGAAAACTATACAAAGATATGTAAGGGGATAACTTAATCTCTTTTATCTATGATTGTAAATTCGATGAAAGGTTAAGATAACTATTATTGCCATATTTAAAAGATTATGAGTTCATAGGAATGTTATAGTTTATTTCAAAATAGCAACATATTAAAATTTTTGTTTAGAATATGTAACTGTTATTATGAGTTCATAGGAATGTTATAGTTTAATTATCTAATCATAAGAAACCTTCAAGTGCAATTTGCAGTTAATTAGAAGTTACGGATTTTGTTAGAAGAAGGTAGTCATAAATAGGAACGAACCGAGGAAAAAAAGTTAAGGAGGATCAAAATATATAACAATAAATTATAAAAAATTGAGAGGGGCTAATATTTAAACTTTGAACCTCTTGATGTTGGCCAAAATTACTTATCCACTACATTAGTTTGATAATTTTGATGATTTATTAGTATTTATTCTATTTATTGACTACAACTACTAGTATATACTTATATATATATTTTATATATCGAAAAGTTAGGAGGGAAGGACGAAGCCCCTCCATAAACTAATATATATATATATCACTAAATGTATAAATCTAATATCTAATTCTAAAAGAAATCAATGTACTTCTCATCACATCTTTATTTTAAAAAATAAAATTCTCTATTTGCTCTTTTTAATATTCGGAGTCCCCAAATTTAGAATTATGATTCGAAGTTTGAGATAAAGTGTAGAACGATATTTTTTAATTAAATTAATAATTTTAGAAATTAAATTTGAACCTACTAGTTTCAATCAATTTTAAAATATAATTTTGCTAATCACTAATGTCAATCAAATTTAATTTAATTTTTTTGGACCTTTTTTATATTTTCTTGTCTTGCGAAATCTCCAAAGCTATTAATACTTATTTAAATTGATAAGAAAATAAAAGTATAATCTATTTTTTTCCAAAGTTAATTTGAAGTTATTAATCCTCTTAGTCTGACTTTTAATTTAGTACATTTATAACTTAATCCAACTCACTAGCACCAAGTCTCCTACCCATTCATCTGTCTTCTCCAATGTAATGCAACCAGCATTGCTCCTTCGCTTTTCATCAAAGCTTGGCGGGCCCAATAACCAAGTTTAATTATCAAAAAGTTAACAATTTCGTAATTGATTATTAGAGTTAATAACCTACTTTTTCATTTGGGACATAAATTAATCGAATGCCTAAATCACCCTGGTGGTAGGAAACCTTGCTGTCTTTCCTCCACAATGCCACATAGGACCCATGACTTCATGCATCTTTAATCTAGATGTTAAAAGGCTGAATGGATTTTTTTTACTATCTCTGATGTCCAAGTTATTAGCTCATAACTACTTTAATTCAGAGAATCTCTTTTAAGAAAGTATTAACGTGAAAGTTCGAAATCGGAGTTATTAGCTTTCTTATCTCTCAACTCTGAAACTCAAACCTCATATCAACTCGCATGTACTCTATGAGCTGCTTTGCTTTGGAACAGCATATCATCAATTTTAAACTTTTTCTATAGCACAAGATATGTTCGAGTTCTTCTACCAATGAGAACTTCTTCTCACTCTTTAAGAGGTCTCGAGTTCGAGTTCAGTAAAAAAATTTTGCTGAAAGTCTTATTTATCATAGTAAGATGTCCAATTCAAAATTATATAGATTAGTTAAATACTAATAAACTCGGATACTACCTAGCTAAAGAGACGTTCTTCTCTCACTCTCCTCATTATTATAAGTATA
>LTAE01002822.1:41876-60800 GCA_001647135.1 Pontederia paniculata | reverse complement strand
TATTAATTATTTAAATTCATTAATTTGTGAATTCATAATTTAAGTTGATAATTTTAATTCAATAATATAAAATTTTTAACTTAATAAAATTTATGAAGGGTATTTTGGGGAAATGATGTATATTATTTAGTAATCATTTATATAAGTAAATATGATAATCTGAATTACCACTTGGATTATTTATATACAGTAAACGGGGTAATGCACATTACTGGTAATTTAATAGGTGGTAATCTTTCTGTTAGGTAATGTAGATTACCATGTAATGTTAAGAGGTAATGCAGTAAACGCCTCCTTAATTATATAATCCATTATACCTTGTTATATAGTGTGATATAAAATAAAAAAAAGATTTAGATGTGTTTTCATTGATAATAAGCTCAGAGAATATCTTGGGATTTTTTTTTTCAGAATTCGTTTTTCTATTGTTTGACTAAGTTAAACAAAAGTAAGTTGAGTTTATAATATTTATTATCGATCACAAAATGGTTTCTCGTTCTTCAATTTATTCATAATAATCAAACAAAAGAGAATAGCTTTCCTTAAACAAATGCATCCTGAGCCATTTGTTCGCTGCTTTTTTGGAACATTACCTCTTGTTAATTAAGTCGATCAACACCATCCCTTGCAACCCTAAATGTTAGGATATATAAATGCAGATGGTGACGGTTTTTTATCGATTTTTGGGCATAATTATCTTTGAAAAATAGTTAATCAACTTGTTGAAGTTTGGCTTATTGTCAATTACGACATATGATCAAATTATGAAAAAAATGAAGATTCTTTGTGAGGCCTATTCTTATTGTAATGGTTGGTTAATCTTATAAGCAAACTATTTATCTAATAAACAAAGGCAACTAGACATTATAATATGCATTTTGCAAGTTAGTTATGTCATCGTTACAATGGCCATAGTGCAACTACCTCCAAACATATATGTTCCATGGTGTATTCAAAGATTGAGATAATAATTATTACTATACATTAACTAACAAAAGTAAAATCATCTATGCAGCCTTGAGCCATTTTTGCGCACTTAAATAACTTAATCACAATTATTTCATACTTGGTACTTCCGTAGGGCAAGCAAGCAGTTTGATAGTGACTTCTTTCTTTTCTACCTACATAATACATGAGTTTGAACATTTCCGAACATGCACGTGTGCTTTTTTTCATTCATACTCTCGGGTACTTTTCATCTTATTGGAGCTAATTATTATGAAGTAATTAAATCAATTTTTTACACATGAAGATTATTTCATATTCAAAAATCCTGGCGTACTATCATAATAATGGTAGAGATCAACTAACACAATATATTTTCCTTTTTTAACTCGTTAGTGAACTCCTTAGGCATTTTCTGAAGCTTTTTTTTAACTCCCATGAATGGGCAAATCTAATACTCAATTTCTAACACAAGTAGTCTTTTGCTATTTGCATAAAATTTAATACTTAGTTAATTATTATTTTATGATAGTGCATACAATGATACAAAAACTACGATCATAGTATTTAATGATGAAAATTTACGACATGCAAAGGCCCCCTTGAGATTAATAAAAACAATAGTCCTTATTTATGCTACAAAAATATAAACTGTAGAAGATTCATTCACTCATGTCAATGGGTCGTTCTATTCACCTCTGACAATCCAAACCTATTTTATGTTACAATTTTATCCTTTATTTGGTAAACATTTTTATAATGGTAAAATATATAAATACTTTCAACATAATAGTTATTTTTGTTATATGATTACTATATTTTTATTAACGCAAATGAGTTGCCATTGCATATTATTGATTGTGTACATGTGTCTTATATTTTTATGCATGTGTTCGTTAAACAAAACTAAAAAGCTATAAATATAAGAACATATATTTTATATAAATATAAGAGCCACACATGCATGCCAACATATATTTTATATAAATATAAGAACATGACACTAATCAAAATCATATACGTAGCTGTAGGTATGCTTCAAGATGTGAATTTCCATAAGCAAGTATTAGCCGATTTATTAGTCATGAGGCATGCACTAGTTTTGCTTCTTGGTCTTGGAGCATGCACTCTACTACCAAGTCAAATGCTGTGACAGGTTTCTTTTTCCTTTAATTTTTAGATATTAATGCTGTGACAAGTTGCTCCTTTGGCCACTTGATCCGAACCTAAATTTTGGACACAAACTAAACAAGTCTTGGATGAGCATAATACAACCAAATTAATTAATAATACAAACAAAAAAATCAATAACTTGCAAGAACATTCCACTGTATTCATGTCATGAACAGCTTTGCTACCACTCTATAAATATGTACATGCAAACTTGCACCATGCACCATCGTCACTTAGAACAATACCTCATCTCGTAGCTCCTGTTGGCAAACAATGCCTCGTTTAGCCACCGAAACGAGCTACCTTTATAGCTCTCCCCCTCCTCCGCCACCGCCAACGCCGCCGCCTTGTCCGCCACCGCCGCCGCCTCCTCCGCCACCTCATATTCCTACGGATCATCTTGTGCACCATCGCCACCGGGCACCAACCACACCAAACTGATTGTCGGCATCTGCGTCCCCGTGGCCGGGCTCTTGTTCCTGGCGTTCCTGGCGGCGCTCTTCCTGCGCCGCCGCAAGAAGAAGGAGGTGATAACGGAGACGGACGAGGTGGTGACCGAGCACGTCCATGTCCAGGAGGTCGTCGTTCCGGGGCCTTGCGGCCCCGAGGTGGTGGCGCTTAAGGTGGACGAGGACATCGACATCCGAGAAGAGACCAGGACCGAGATCATCGAAGAGGGGACTTCCGGTGGCCATCACCACCTTCACCAAGGATGATACCAACAGATGCATGGTTGTGGAGAGTTGCATGGTGCAGTAAAAGTTACAAAAAAAAATTGTTCATCAATTTTTTTTTTCTTTCATACATGCGTGCGTGCTTTAAGATTGGTGTGCGGCCTTTCAAGTTTGGAGAAACATTACAAAATTGTGTGTGGGTGTGAATATAATTTGTATATGATTTTATTATTGACTAGTTCAAAGTTAGTCGAAGAATATTCTTCTTGTTCCTATACTCCCAAGGCGTTGAGGGATCCATTAAATAAACAAAATGACAAACTAAAAATAAGAAAAAAATTAACACATAAATTTTTAACGTAATATGAACAATAGAAAGACATTCACGAATAATAAAGGTATCGGCAAAAAGTTCATTAATGTCAAAGATTTTTCTTTTTCTCGTTATGTACGAGAGGGTATAACTAAGAAAAATTCTATATCCTCCTAACTCATCCTCCTAATAATCCTTCTAATACTCACAAATTAAAAATACCTCATAAAGTTGATTAATTTACAATGGGTGCCATTGTGAGGTGTTAGGCAGATTATTAGGCTAAAATTTAGGAGGATGTAGCATTACTCTATAACTAATAACTCAATGCATACCAACAATTATTTATGCCATAAAAGTACAAGTCATTAGATTAATAAAGAATGATGTGTCCATATAACTTCTAAATTTAGTCATGTTTGCTGGAGAATCCTTCTGCCATTATGTTTCAGTTTTTTTGCAGATTATAGAAATTAATATTATTAATTTATTGATGCACGTACTTAGCAGAAGTAATGACTTATCATTTGTGATGTTTCGTATGCCTAGTTGTCTTAACATATCTCTAAAGAGGCAAATCCTTACAAGACATGTTCTTCAACTGTGAAAGCAACTGTTTTGTATGTGTATGGTTTTCTTAGTATATCTTTAACGAGGCAACGTTTAGATTCATAGATGTCAAAATGAAATAGATCTCATATTTTTTTCATGAGATTTAATGGTTTCATTCATATCGATGTAAGTGATGGATTTGAAAGTTACATATCTGAATGGATATATGCGATTGTTCGAAGTCACATATAAAGGATTACAAACAATTCATATGAACAGATTCAATAGAATATGCAACTATGCATGATTGTAGCTGCACTGTTTTCTTGTTTAAGACCCACAAGGCATATTGTGAATGTTGAAATTTATATAATATTATCATGATAACGACATGATCAACATAAGAAAAAAAATCACTCCTAACTGAGAAAGGTTTTGTTGGACAGTGTTCATTCTTTATTTTCCTACAAGCAATGAAGTGGAAGATAAAGGATGGGAGCATCCACATAAGCTAATGATTATATATCTCGTATGTTCTGGATGGCATTCGCATGGACACTAAGAATAATATTTTGTAGAGGAGATTACATCTAAATCTGACTTTTAAGCATAATTTATTATTTAATAGTTTCAAGCATGGAAGATTATTTTATTTAAGCCCCTTAAGTTTTTTTGTGGATTGTACACTGAATAGGAAATATATAATGGCAATGGCGTACAAGAGACTGCTTTGCTGTGTATTGTTTCACAGGTCAAGCTTCTTTAATTATTATATATTTCTAGTCAACTGCATAGCCTAAATCTTGAAGCTGTAATAATAATAATAATAATAATAATAATAATAATAATANTCAAGCTTCTTTAATTATTATATATTTCTAGTCAACTGCATAGCCTAAATCTTGAAGCTGTAATAATAATAATAATAATAATAATAATAATAATAATAATAATAATAATAATAATAATAATAATAATAATAATAATAATAATAATATCTTTACAACAACCAGGGATTTCTTCTCATATGTTTTAATAAGGTACGAATCCCATAAGATTATAATAAGCATTTGATAATTTTTAATTATCTAATCCATTATACCTTGTTCTATAGTGTGATATAAAACAAAAAAAAGATTTAGATGTGTTTTCAATTGATAATAAGCTCAGAGAATATCTTGGGATTTTTTTTTCAGAATTTCTTTTTTCTATTGTTTGACTAAGTTAAACAAAAAGAAGTTGAATTTATAATATTTATTATCGATCACAAAATGGTTTCTCGTTGTTCAGTTTATTCATAATAATCAAACGAAAGAGAATAGCTTTCCTTAAACAAATGCATCCTGAGCCATTTGTTCACTACTTTTTTGGATCATTACCTAGATTGTTAATTAAGTCGATCAACACCATCCCTTGCAACCCTAAATGTTAGGATATATAAATGCAGATGAGGACGTTTTTTTTATCGATTTTTGGGCATAATTATCTTAGAAAAATAAGTAATCAACTTGTTGAAGTTCGGCTTATTGTCAATTACGACATATGATCAAATTATGAAAAAAATGAAGATTCTTTGTGAGGCCTATTCTTATTGTAATGGTTAGTTAATCTTATAAGCAAACTATTTATCTAGTTAACAAACGCAACTAGACATTATAATATGCAATTTGCAAGTTAGTTATGTCATCGTTACAATGACCATAGTGCAACTACCTCCAAACATATATTGTCCATGGTGTATTCAAAGATTGAGATAATAATAATTATTATACATTAACTAATAAATTTAAAATAATTTATGCAGCCTTGAGCCTTCTTTACACACTTAAATAACTTAATCGTAATTATTTCATATATACATCACATAACACATGAGTTTGAACATTTCCGAACATGCACATGTGTTTTTTTTTCTTCATTCATACTCTCGGGTAGTTTTCATCATATTGGATCTAATACTGGATAATTAATTAATTATTATGAAGTAATTAAATCAATGTTTTACATACGAAGATTTATTCAAATTCAAAAATCCTGGCGTACTATCACAATAATTGTAGAGATTAACTAAAACAAATGAGTTGCCATTGCATATTATTGATTGTGTACATGTGTCTAATATTTTTATGCATGTGTTCGTTACACAACTAAAAAGCTATAAATGAAAACAACGACTTCAATGGATAAAATGACAGCATAAAACTTGAATGGAGAGTGACAATAGAGCCACACATGCATGCCAACATATAGTTCATATAAATATAAGAACACGACACTAATTAAAATCATATACATAGCTGTAACTTCAAGGTGTTAATGGAAATAAGCAAGTATTAGCCAATTTAGTCATGAGACATGCACTAGTTTTGCTTCTTGGTCTTGGAGCATGCACTCTACTACCAAGTCAAATGCTGTGACAAGTTTCCTTTTCCTTTTTGTTTAGATATTAATGCTGTGACAATTTGCTCCTTTGGCCACTTGATCCGAACCTAAATTTTGGACACAAACTAAACAAGTCTTGGATGAGCATAATGCAACCAAATTATAATACAAACAAAAAAATCAATAACTTGCAAGAGCATTCCACTGTACTCATGTCATGAACAGCTTTGCTACCACTTTATAAATATGTACATGCAAACCACTTGCACCATGCACCATTGCCACTTAGAACAATACCTCATCTCGTAGCTCCTGTTGGCAAACAATGCCTCGTTTAGCCACCGAAACGAGCTACCTTTATAGCTCTCTCCCTCCTCCGCCACCGCCGCCACCTTGCGATCCATATTCTTATGGTTATGGATCCTTTTGTCCCCCGCCGCCACCTTGCGATCCATATTCCTCCGGATCACCTTGTGCACCGTCGCCACCGGGCACCAGCCACACCACACTGATCGTCGTCATCTGCGTCCCCGTGGGCGGGCTCTTGTTCCTGGCGTTCCTGGCAGCGCTCTTCCTGCGCCGCCGCAAGAAGAAGGAGGTGATCACGGAGACGGACGAGGCGGTGACCGAGCACGTCCATGTCCAGGAGGTCGTCGTTCCGGGGCCTTGCGGCCCCGAGGTGGTGGCGCTTAAGGTGGACGAGGACATTGACGTCCGAGAAGAGACCAGGACCGAGATCATCGAAGAGGGGACTTCCGGTGGCCATCACCACCTTCACCAAGGATGATACCAACAGATGCATGGCTGTGGAAAGTTGCATGGTGCAGTAAAAGTTACAAAAAAAATTGTTCATCATTTTTTTTTCTTTCATACATGCGTGCGTGCTTTAAGATTGGTGTGCGGGCTTTCAAGTTTGGAGAAACATTACAAAAATGTGTGTGGATGTGAATATAATGTGTATATGATTTTATTGTTGTCATTTCACTGAAAAATAATATTGTTGCATGTGTTTGTAATATTTATTTTCATTTTTATTTGTTTTCATCATATTTATTTTCATCCTCGACCCCTTACATTATCTATCTTTATATATGAGGAAAATGATTGTTCAACATGAAAAATTAGAAAAGAAAAAGAAAACAGTGAAAAAAAACAAATAATCACACTTTACTCGCTTCTTGCTTAATTTACTTGTTTGTGATGGATTTCCTTCTAATATTAGTTTGTCTTGAGGTTGCAAGCTATTGGAGGGTCAACTTCTCGAGCTATTGATGAATAATAATAATAGATGCAATGTGGGGTTGGTAGGAAATTAAAATGCATTACGATGCCCATGATTCCAGCAGAGAAACTATAATTAAAGAAGACTCAACCGTTGGTTGCTATTCCTCTCATCTGTATTCCTATATGTTTGCTCTTATCTACTTTTGATTCTCCTATCAAATATAAATCCTTTTAAAAAAATATCAAACCTCTTAGGAAGAGTGTGACACTTGTTTAAAAAAAAGACTGTCTGCCATTGTCATAACAGGTCATTTTCGAGTGACTTTGCACCCAAAAAATCATACATGACACATAGGTAGCGTGTGTTCTATACTAAATAGAGATGATTGAGATGAGTTCGTTGACATATGCATTGCAACCATAAAGCTACTTGTTTAATATCCAATCTTAGACACTACTTGGGTTCAAATCCAGTCTGCACAACAAACATGGACTGCAAATTGCATAATTCAGCTGTTCTCTTAAATGCACCCTCTCACTGGTCAAATTCTGATTTTGTTTGACCGAAGAAAAAATCTAAATTTGTTCGATAGAGTTCAATATATATATGCAAGCTGCCTTGTAGTCTAGATGAGAAAAATGTGAATTCCAGTGCCTGATCATTAGCACAAAAGATTGCAAAAGTTTTTGACAAATCAATCAAGAATTCCTGTACAATACAGTAATCCTTGCTACCAGACCTCAGTAACCCCACACAGATGAACAAGAATGATATTTATGAAAAATAGAATCATAAAGAAAAATGAACGCGAAAGATGTGTAACAAATCATCCCTAATGTACTCTTGAAGTGGCAATTTGATTAGTGAAGACAAGCAGCAAGGTATCATGGATTCCTTTGGACAGAGAATGGAATTCATGTACTTGGTAGAAGGCATGTAAAGCCAACTTCAACCTGCTATCGCAACCATGCTCGATTCCCTCGTCGCTGCTGCAAGCAACCTCTACATCCCTATGCACGAAACAAGCTCCTCAAACACTCGGCGTCAGCTCCATCGGCATCATGATTATGATCTCTAGAGCTTCTGTGGTTCTCACAGAATGACCGATAAGATCCACCATGCTCAATGTCAGGTTTGGCACCAAGAACTTTGCACATTTACACAAATGTCTTTCTTCTCTAGTGAACAAGGCCACAGTGCATACAACTTAAGAAAACTCAAGTAAATGTGACACAATTTCGCTTCATTCCTCTCTCTATCATGAACTGGAAAGGTTGCAAAATCCAAAATCATAAAGCTCTATTATATATCACATTGTGCATTCATGCAGGTATAGTGTCAAATCCTCTACACAATATTATTTGGTAAGAAACAACAACCGTAAACTGCAAATTACATTTTTTAGCTGTCAGGTTAACGACACCATCCTCTCTCTAGTCAAATTCTAATTCACTATGCAAGTGGCAATCACAGCCAAAAGTAATTTTCTTGGTAGAATTCAATATATTGACTAGCTGCCTTACATTCTAACTAAGAACACATGCATTATCGTTTGAAATAAATTGCAAAAACAGGGGAGACATTAATTCAGAATACCTCCACTATGTAAAGTGTTTGTGCTACAAGCCCTCAGTAATCCCTCATGAAATAAACAAGAATGATATCTATGCAAAATAGTGTCATAAGAAAAATTGAAGCCCAAAACTGCATACCAAATCATCCATAATGTCCTCTTGAAGTGGCCATTTGCTTAGCCAACACATGCAACATCTCATGGATTTCTTTGGACAGAGGATGAGATGCATGCCCTTGGTAGAAGGCATGAAGTGTTCCCCTCATGTCAATCCAACTGCACCCTGGTGTCTTCAGCATGCCCAATTCCCTCATTCTTGCTCTCATCTTAGCCACACCATGCAAACAACCAATGGATTCATAGATTCCACAAAGAGCAATATAGTTGCTAGGATTCTCAGCTTCTAGTTCAAACAGCCTATTGGCCACAACCTCACCAACCTCTGCATTCTTATGCATGACACAAGCACCAAGCAGTGCTCCCCAAACACTTGCTTCCGGCTCCATTGGCATCATCTTGATGGTCTCTAGAGCTTCTTTGATGTTTCCCGAACGACCGATGAGATCCACCATGCAGGCGTAATGCTCAACACCCGGATCGATGCCATGAACTTTGCGCATCGACTCAAAGATCTGTTGTCCCTCGTTAACAAGGCCGGAGTGCGTACAACTGGACAAGATTGAAGTAAATGTGATACAGTTAGGCTTCATCCCCTGCTCTACCATCACCTTGAAAAGTCGCAATGACTCCTCCCCCTTGCCATGAACTCCATAGGATGATATCAAAGTCGACCAAGTTACCAAGTTCCTTTCTCGCATGCTTAGGAAAACTCTGTCTGAAGCATCAACGAGGCCACATTTTTAATACATATCAATCAACGAGTTGCCGATGGCGATGTCCGAATCAAACACCAGGATGCGTATCATTCTCCCATGCACTTCCTTCCCCCTCGTCAAGTCTCCTTCTTTGCCGCATGCACTCAAGATGCTTGGAATTGCCCTCGAATCCATTTCCATCATCTCTGACTGTGACATCCGGAAAAGATCCATTGCCTTTACAGAAAATCCAGCTCTCGCAAATGCTGAAATAATTGAATTCCACATAACAATATCTCTCGTCGGCATCGTATCAAACATTGAAAGAGCATCGTCCAGAAACCCGCATTTGGCATACATGTCCAGAACGGAACTCCTCACGATGATATCGTCCTGGTGCCCAAGGCGCACTGCCCAACCATGGAACAACGTGCCGAGGGAAGCGTCACCGGTGGCCGCAGCAGCCTTCAGAAGGGAAGGAAGCGTGTAATGATCCGGGCGAAGGCCGGAGTCGAGGAACGGGCGAAGAAGCGAGAGGGCGAGAGCGAAAAGGGAGGACTGGACGTAGGACGAGAGGAGGATGTTCCATGTGTGCGCGTTCCGGTGAGGCATTCGATCGAACAACTTGCGAGCAGCGGAGAGCACCGCGCAGCGGCAGTACACGAGGACGAGGTCGGTCTCAAGGGTGGCGTGGGGGAGGATGCCTCGGGCCACGGCCTGGGCGTGGGCTTGTTGTCCCGGACGCAGCGCGGACGAGGGGCCGCAGCGGCGCAGCAGGGCGGAGAGCCATCCGGCGGGGGCGACCTTGGAACCATGAGACGTTGCCCCCTTTCCATTGAGGTTGTTCCTGCTCTTCTTCTGGTGGGTATCGGAGGCCCGTCCTCGTCCGCATGGCCGTCGAAGCCAGAGAGAGATGGCCGTTGAGGAGAAGCCGGAGACGGAGAAGAAGAGACAAGTGTCGAGAACAGGATGAAGTCGAAGCCGAAGGAGACGAAGAGGATGAAGTCGAAATGACAATTTTGTCCTCATGGTAACGTTATAACTAACGGAGGGTTGACCACTCGTTTCTCATCACCCATGGAAAGCTTTCAAGTATAAATTCCCCATGAAAAGCTTCATGTTTTACTATTTTAGCCCTCTGGTATGTATATTACCACTCATTCTTTTTGCTAGTTTTCTCCACACATCACATCGCTGCTAAATTAATTACCATCTCAAATTTGTATTCTGTATTTGCCAATTGTAAAGAAAAGCGAGGTAAAATTATCATATTATTATTATTATTATTATTATTATTATTATTATTCGGGACGCAGCGCGGACGAGGGGCCGCAGCGGCGCAGCAGGGCGGAGAGCCATGCGGCGGGGGCGACCATGGAACCATGAGACATGCCCAAATGTTCTCACTCACTGAAGTGTTCATTGTACCGTGCGTTTCATTGAAAATAATTAAAACATGAATTTATAGCATTCTTCAAAAGAAATATCCTACGAATTTCAGAGGAAGGAAGGAAAATATGTATTTCCACATCAAACATAAATTCGTTTCTTTCTTTTTTCTTTTGCATTTCTTATTTCAAACAAATTGATAATGATGAAAATGTTTTTTAGACAATAAAAAATCAAATTGATAATTTCTTCAGAAACCATACTTTTAAATCAGTTTATATTTACAATAATATTACATATTTTTTATTTATAAGTTGACCGGAGCAAATTTTATTTTGAATATATTAATTAATATTTTATTTTATTTAAAATCCCTATTATTATATTTTTTTCACATCTACTTTAAATAATAATTTCAAAATTTTAGTTTTCGATCTTATCGTGATTTGTCAATTAGATCATTTAGTCAAATATCATCTAAAATTATGTTAACCTTTTCAATTAATTATGAAAGTTCATTTTTACTTTTATTTTCTTAATACACTAAAAATATTTAAAAAAATTAAAAGTAAGTGCAGAAAATTATTTAATAATGGTTTTTTAAATATTTTTCTGAAAAATCCTATTCATATTTTTTATATTAAATAAGTAATAAAAATAACTTATATAACTATTAGAATATTTTAATAGTTTTTTGGTGAAATTTTATCGAAAGATTCAATTGATAAATGAAGATAAGTTATAACATAAACTTATAATGCAGGATTATATACGAAAAAATTATAATTAAGAAGTGTTGAACAAAATAATTCGAAAAAGATGGTTGATATGAAAATATGGAGATATTATTCAAAAATTTAATCGGAAGGTACAATGTAAAAAAATGTTCTCTTACAATTCACTTGTATTTTTCTATTTATTCAACTACATTTTATCCTCTACACTTAAATAAAATAACAAAACAAAAGACGCTCGGGTGTCCACCCCCTCTCTTTATCTCATGGTTGTAAAACCAGGCCGGACCGATCGGTCGGACCGGTCCGACCGCTATCCGACCCCAAAAATGGATTATGGGTCAATATTAAACCGGAGAGGCTTTGAATCGGTTTGGACCGATCAAACCCGAACAAAATTCAGGTTCGACCGATCAAATCGGTGGTTTTGATTGAACCGGATGCATAAAAAGAAAAAAAATGATTATTTTCTTCCCAAAATCCCTAAAAAAAGTTTGATACTCTAGATAGAGGCCGACTACTCCCCTTGTCCTAGAATTAGAAGTGGAAGATTGGAAGAGAGGCGGCGCGACGATTGACAGTGATGACAATCGACGGACGGTGACGAGGACCGACGCCCTTCAATCCTTGATTATTCCTCTCCAAAGTTCCAACATCCAACCTCATGTCGGCGACCTTTCCGAGCGCGCATCACCTTCTCGAGCGCGCATCTCAAGCCCACACGGCCAAGTCCCACGAGACCTCCAGGCCATGCGCGGCCAGGTCTCATGCGACCTCCGGGCTGCGTACGTCTTGAAGATCGCGTGTGACTCATACACGCACAGCCAGGTCGCACGCGACCTCTAGGCCACGCGCAATCAGGCCGCGCACATAGACTACGTGCGATAAGCCGTGCGCCGAGAGACGTGCTCGTCTAAGCCGCGCACTGCTTATGTGTGCCCAGAGATACATGCGACCTGGGCACACCCATCTTAATCGCGCCCTCCAGACCACGTGTGTTTGAGACACCCATGTCCTCCAGGCCACATGTGGCTTGGAGGTCAACCGCAAAATATGTCACAAATCGCTCTTCTTGCTACTTAGTGCTTATATTTGCACTTCACCTATTATTCATTCCTTATTTAATGTAAAATTATATTTATGTAATTGATTAAATGCTAGAGTAATTGATTATATTGTTATGAATAATATGCTACTTTTTTAGGTTTCGTTGTGTATTTAATTTAATTTATGTTACTTTGTGAAATTGATCAAATTCTAGACATTGAATATATTTTTATGTATCATATGTATCATTTTTTTTTTGTTAACATGTAACATACAAATTGTAGTCATTAATATATTGTGAATTATGAGTTGAGATAAAAGAATTTTATGTGTGTAATTTATGTGACATCTTATATTTTAATTTGACATATTAATTATTTTAAATATATTTATTATCAATTGGTTCGTTCATCCGGTTCAAACGATCCGATCGATCCGATCTAACCCGATGAGTTATCCGGGTCGATGTTCGATCCGAATTTTACAACCTTGCTTTATCTCTCCTACTTCCTTTTGAATCTCCCGACTAAAATATTAAAATATTCGCCCATTTAAAAATTTTGTAATTTTTTTCTATATATTTCTTAAAAAATATAGTAAGAATTCCCGACTTAATTTTTTTAAAAACTATTTGATTATATTTCTAAATATGTTGTAACTATAAAAAATACTAAAAACAGAAAAAGAAATAGATAATTAATTTAAGTATTTTTTTATTTAATACGACATATTTTCATTCTATAAATTTTATGTTAAATATTTATTTATGAAATACTTCGTTAATAACAAATATTACGATATAATAATTAAAAATTTGAAGCATTCCGACGCGCACTTAAAGTTATTACATGTAATAAGTTATTACATGATAAAACCCACTGATAAATATTTTAATTTTTGTCACTAAAGTCGTGAGAGGTGCCTCGACTTACATGTAATAAGAGTTAATAGGATTCTGATCAAGTATTTGGTCACAGTCTAATTTCTTGAGGCTATGTGTTATTAATTATTAGTGCTTCATCAAGTCTAAATCCGACTTCTATCTATTTTTTTTCCTTCTCGACGGCTGCAATTATTTTTATTATAATCCACCTAATCTCAAATACCTAAAATTATTATTTTTTAATTATATATTTGTTTCTTCACCCTTTATTGAACTTTATCTATTTATTGTAAAAAAATTAAAATATTAAATGAGTCACAAAGAACATGAGATGATAGGTGAGTCATATCAAGTGATGAAAATTGGCTTGGACGGACGAAAATGGAAGTAAACAAATATAAATAATCAAATGTAAATTTAAATAATAAACCTAAATTTCAATATGTTTCGGGATTTAATTGTGGAATCCGGTTAAATGATAAAAAAATATTGTTATTGTAAAATAAAGAACAATTAAGTAATTTTTTAAAACGATTCAAAATTAGAAAGACAAATTCATTTAATCGTAATGTATTTTCTTTAAAAAGATAAGGGTGTCATAAATTAGCAAATTTTGTTTTATACCACTAAATCGAAAGTGAAAGAAAGAAGAGAGGTACAAATGCAATTGCAGAAAATATTTTCTATATATCTTCGTAGATGTAAAGTACATGTTTATATATACAACATTGGTGTGCTAGGTATCTACTGTAACTACAAGATGCTAATATCAGCGTGATACTAATAATGTGATCCTTCTAGTGGTTATGAAGATATTGTTCTAACTAATTGACTGTTGTTAACAATGTGATCCTTTCAGAGGTTATGAAGATATTCTCTAACAGTCCCCCGAAAACTAGGAGGGGCTTTGACGCACTCGTAGTTTGTGTCTCAAGAACTGAAATCAAGCACCACCTAACGCTTTTGTCATAATGTCTGCAATGTTGTCCTTCAAAGATATGAAATGAACACGCATGCGTTTGTGAGCAACTTCGTCACACACGAAGTGATAATCAATCTCAACATGCTTGGTGCGAGCATGGAAGACTGGATTAGCTGTGAGATATGTCGCGCCAAGGTTGTCACACCATAGAATAGGATGTGTAGAAATAGGCACATGGAGATCTCGTAGTAGAGAGTGTAGCCAAATCACCTCAACAGTAGAGTCTACGAGTGCCTTGTATTCTGACTCTGTGGAAGAGCAGGAGACAGGACGTTGCTTGCGGACGGACCATGAGACCAAGTTGGAACCAAAGAAGATAGTATATCCACCAAAGGATTTGCGATCCAGAGGTGTGCCTGCCCAATCAACATATGATAATGCTTGAATGGAAGTACAAGGACCTGCCGAGAACACTAAGCCATGCGAGATAGTGATGTTGAGATACCGAAGAATGTGTTTAACATTTTGTTAATGGATCTCAAGTGGTTGGTGCATATACTGACTTACATGATGTACATCAAATGCGACATCAGGACGGGTTAGTGTGACATATTGCAATTTGCCTACAACATGGCGGTAAAGAGAAGGATCCGAACACCCTAGAGATGTCACTCGATTAGTGAAGCTTGAGGAGAGTGGCGACTTAACTGCTTTCGAGGATTTCATACTGGTGGAACACAATAGATCATGAATATACTTCTATTGAGATAGAAAAAGGTCGCCATCTTGCACTACCTCAAGACCAAGAAAATATGAGAGTTTTCCGAGATCTCGAACTGCAAACATGTTCCCGAGATGTCTGACGACGTCCTCAATTAGAGATGTAGTACTTCAAGTGATGATTAAGTCATTGACATATACGAGAGTATAGAGCAAGGCATGATCTATTTTGAAAACAAATAAAGAGGAGTCAACCATAGATGACCGAAAACCAAAGGAAATTAAAGCCTGATGCAATTTGTGAAACCAAGATCGTGGTGCCTGTTTGAGACCATAAAGAGATTTGTGTAAATGGCACACATAGTCAAGGTGTTCATTGTCAATAAAGTCCGGTGGTTGTTCCATGAATACTGTCTCACTGAGATAACCATGAAGAAAGACATTACTAATATCCAATTGACGTAATGACCAAGTCCGCGAGACAACAATAATAACTCCATACGAATGGTCGTAGGTTTTATGACAGGGCTAAAAGTATCAAATAATCTACACCAACTTGTTGGTGAAAATCCTTCGCAACAAGTCTAGTCTTATGCCGCTCAAGTGATCCATCAGGATTATATTTTACTTTGAATAACCACTTGCAACCAATAACCACTTGCAACCAATAACCACTTGCAACCAATAACCAACTTAGCAGTAGAATGCGGGACCAAGGTCCAAGTCCCATTAGCAAGTAAAGCGTTAATCTCGACTACCATTGCATTGCGCCACTGGAGAGATTTATGTGCCATGGTGAATAAAGTGGGAACGAGATCAACAGAAGGGATAGAGGTAATAAGTAATTCCTTGGAGAATGAGTGCTCACTACTGGAAGATGAGTGCTCGCCACTACAGGAGATTTAGAGGGATGAGGTGCAGGTGCATGAGGGATTTTAGGCAAGAAGGAAGTAGGCGAGGTGTAAGTAGGGAGGTGCAACCAAGTCGAAGGAATTGTAAGCCAATGAGTGGAAGGATGTGGACCGAGAATGGAAGGACCCGATTGCAGCGAGATAGACTTAAAGGGAAACGATGTCTCATTGCATTGCGCCACTGGAGAGATTTATGTGTCATGGTGAATAAAGTGGGAACGAGATCAGCAGAAGGGATAGAGGTAATAAGTAATTCCTTGGAGAATGAGTGCTCACTACTGGAAGATGAGTGCTCGCCACTACAGGAGATTTAGAGGGATGAGGTGCAGGTGCATGAGGGATTTTAGGCAAGAAGGAAGTAGGCGAGGTGTAAGTAGGGAGGTGCAACCAAGTCGAAGGAATTGTAAGCCAATGAGTGGAAGGATGTGGACCGAGAATGGAGAGACCCGATTGCAGCGAGATAAACTTAAAGGGAAACGATATCTCATCAAATGAAACATGACGAACAATAAAGATTCGTCTTAATACGAGATCAAGGCAACAATATCCATGGTATATTGTTGGGTAGCCAAGAAATATGCATTTGGAGGAGTGAAACGAAAACTTATGACGATTATAAGGATACAGGAATAAAAATGCAACACAATCGAACATCTTAAGGAACTTGTAGTCACGGGTGAACTTGAACAAAGTATGAAATGGGGAGATATTGGAGAGGATCAGTGTGGAAAGATGATTGGTCAAGTATACAACAGTGTCAATAGCAAAATGGCAAAAATGATTGAGAATAGTTGACAAGTTAAATTTTGTTCTCAAATAAAAGTTAATTATACTACTTCAATTTTTCATCTTCTGTGTAGTGAGAGAGAGAGAGATTTAGATTTCAGGAGTGACGTTAGGATATCTAATAGTAAAAGTAAAGAATATAAATTATCATATATTAAAAATTATTATTATTAAATGAATGACGGTGGTTTTTTGAGGTGAAGGTAGAAAAAGTAGGAAGAAGTGAGAGCACTTTTTTTTCTAATCAAAAGAAAAAAAAAAGATAGACAACAAATTTAACCAAGATATAAACAAACAACTCAACAAGGTAGACACCAAATTTATTGCCTGATTTCTTCCACAGCACTTGATAAATTTATTGCCTTGATTTCTTCAACAATACTTATGAGTCAAAATTGGTGGAGACTACGACGAGCCCTAATTTGCAGTGATTTCAGAAGTCAGAATCTGCAAGGAAACCTCTGAAGCTGCTCATAACCTGTGTCAATCTATGGACAGTCGTGCAACACACCTCTAGGCAACCAAAACGAGGGCCATGCACAGGGACCGTTCATATTGCTGCAAGTCCAATCTCTCTCTCTCTCTCTCTCTCTCTCTCTCTCTCTCTCTCTCTCTCTCTCTGATACATCTTTCAAACGATTAATGCTACAAGTAGAAAACCAAGTTCTGATGCCCATAGAGACGTTGAAAAGAAACATTAGCGTTACGTACCTTTGGAACAAAAGGAGGAACACCTCGAGGAGGGTTACTTATAACCTGTAAAGTTTAGTCCCACATGCAGAGGATAAAGGGCAGAAGGCACGCGGGCCGGCCTACAAAAGGACGACCAAATGCGCCGTGAGAGAGCATGATCCTTCAGGCATGTTTGACGGGATGTGATGAGCGGTAACGGCAAGCGCGTTTAATGCGTGATGAGCGCCCGCCCCAAGCCTGTTACGACACTTGGGCGCTCCAATTTTTACCATTCTGATTCCAATAACAATTTTTTAAACCGAATTCCTAATTTTTTTTATTATTATTTTCTTATTTTTTCCCAAATTTTTATATACTTAATATTTTAACAATTTAAAATACTACTATAATATATTATAATATATTATAATATAATAACAATATATTAATAAAACAATATACTAATCTATCTTTCAATAATCTGAATATCAAAATTAGTTTTAAATTATTTTATTTGAAAAATCTCTTGTTCATCAATTCAATTTCTCAATTATAATTAATAAATATAATTAGTTTTGTCAATGAAATAGTTTTACATGCTTTTAAAATTATTTCATGGTTCCTAGATTTTTTTCATCTCTCTTTTGAGTTTGTATTTCATTTTCATTCGTGATTTTTTTAAATATTTTTTCGCTAATATAGGCATGATTGTCAAGCTTATCGATCTCAATCTTATCCTAAGAATCAAATTTGTGGGATCAATAAGATCGTACGATCGATAAGATTGGAACATCTTACCGATCGTATAAAATTAGTTTAAATATATATAATTTTTTTTACTTTTCTTAAATAAACATAAGTTAGAATCATAAAAAGTTATATTGTATTTTAAAATTCTTTTTATAAGATACAAGAAGCGAAAAAAAATAAGAAATGTAGCAAGAAATATATACTTTAAAAAAACCTTGCATAACTATATTTTAAGTACACACATATTTTTAAATATTTTTATTTTTATCTTTATAAATATAATTTATAAGAATAATATATACTTATATTTATTAATAATATAAATTATTGAATATTTTTAATTAAGTAATAATAATAAATTACTTATCGATTAAATTTTTTTAAACACACTTTTTTAAAGTGATAAAAGATAGTGGTAAATGTCAAAATATTAAATATTACTTAATAAATTCTTATAT
>LTAE01002822.1:13680-30734 GCA_001647135.1 Pontederia paniculata | reverse complement strand
ATATATATATATATATATATATATACAATTTATTAAAAAGTAATTTGTCATTTATTTTCTTTGCATATTGAAATAAATTTTAATTCAATCGATGTTATATAATTACATGTATAGTTAATTCATACATTTGTATTGATCATTACTTTCTCTCAATTTATGTAATTATTTTTTCTTATTTAGAAGAAATATATTAAAAAAAGAATCATGAAAGTTTTGAATTTGTTATTTTTTATTTAAACCAAGTGATCGGGTCCGGACCATCTTTTTATTATCTTGTAGTTAGAAGTTATTAAATATGTAATTTTAAAATAAAATATATCATAATAAAAATAATTTATAAAGTAGTCCATATATCAGTTATGTATACATAGGATAATATAAATCTTCATATGAATAATTTTGATAATATATAGATCACAGCTACATATTTAAAATTTGATGATTAAAATTATATTTGAAATGGTGTGGATATAATATTTTCATTTTTATAAACAAATAAATATTATATGAGGTCAATTGACTTGATGTGTTATTTGCTATACACCACTACTAGTTAGCTGCTATGTTGTGCTACCCATCTGCTGGCTTACTGTGTCACCATCATCTAATAATCGAACATATATGCAGCGTGTGTTCCTTGACCTTTCCACTCGATCTGGTGCTTCGGACGCAAGTAAGCTTTGTTTGACTCATGAACTTAAGTCTATATATATATATATATATCAGATAAATGTTTGGCTCATGGACTTAACTAATACTTCTCTTGGCACAACTTTGAAAAACACAAGTTAATTTCTACTTCATAGGCTTCTTCTATCCAAAACTAAATTAAGGGAGAGAGAGAGAGAGAGAGAGAGAGAGAGAGAGAGATCACATACAAACATGGGTTTTGGCTTCAGCTGCATGCCTGTACTCTCCAAGGTTTCGCCCATCAAGCAGTCATCCATGGTGCAACCTTCACAGCAGCGGCAGCAGCAGGAGAGCGGGAAGAAGGGAGAGAGAAAGCAGCAGGTTGTGGTCTCTGAGAAGAAGAAGGATCAGAAGAAGACGGCGAAGAAGAGCAACCTCGACCAGGCTGCGGCCTTGACGCCGTACTTGCCTTTCCACTCCAGGCCGGGGCTGCTCTGAGGACGCGCGCCGCCACTGCATGATGCTACCATATGCTCTGTCCTGTGGCCGTGCATGCGTGAGAGAGTTTTATGAGCTCCTTGTTTAATTAGTCTTGTTATTTAATTATTTTTTATTTCTCTCAGTTGATCTGTAAATTATTATTTTGTAGAATCAATAAAATATCGAATTTACAATTGTTTAAAGAGATTGTGTGCAGTGGAAATTTGCTGCTCTCCGTTTCCGTTCCTTCCTTTTTGACACTTTCAGCTGACAATAAGTACTAATCTTGTCTGAGTTTGTTGGAAGACGATTCTTTTTTTTCTTTTCATGCATTTGGTTATGAAAATATATGCACAATGTTCTAACGAGATATATATTTTGCTAATAGAATCTGCAATCAACGATATTCCGAAGTATCAATAAATTTATGTAAATTTTTTTTTAAAAATATCTTTTTTAATTATGCATTAAAATTAGATTTTTTTTAAATTTTCAGACTTGATAATTTTAACGATGATAGCTGCTGCTAGGAAAAGCTTAGTGAGATGCGGCAAATGAAAAACCAAGGCTAAACAGGTGAAGGCCAACTCCCATTCACCAAAGCCACGGCCCTATCCGAACTTTGTTTTCCTTTATTCCTTAAAGGCAAGAATCGAAAAGTAATATACCAGAAACAATGAGAGACAAAGACTTCAAAAAAGGGGGAGATCATTGATATTATTAATCATCTTTAACAGATAATATTTTGATCCTTATTTCTACAATAATTATTAATTAAATGCAGCTCTAGCGACTAATATTACAATAATTATTTTCATTCTTATTAGAGTATTACTATGACAACTCATATATTGGTCATAAAAGTCTTTAATGATTAGTATTTTTGTCGTTATAATATTTATTAGGATTATTTGGATTATATATTGAGGGCAAATGACTTAATATGAAATCTCTTTTGAATTGAATTCCACGATATTAATCTTGATGGAGTAAGTACAATGATTAGTGTTATGACATGTAATTGGATTTATGATATATGATTGTCCAAATATAAAGAATAAATTCTCAATTAAAAATGATGAAAGATATTTGTGAAGAAAAAAAAATCTCTCAAATACCATACTTGATGGAAATGATATCTGATGTTTAAGATGGAATCATAGAATTAAAAGATATTGGAGTGATCAATGTATTAGAGGCATACGTGTTTCGGATCATATAATTGACATGGTTGTATATGGTTGAAAAAAAAGAGATTGTGGCTAATATATATTTTAAAGACGGTGAATTGAATTGAAGATAAATTTTTATGACGATGTATCATTATGACCAAAAATCTCATTAGAGAATGAGAATGATCAAAATTATTAATTTCAAAAGGATAATCAAGTTATGAAAATATAGATTGCCTTGTTGAAATTTGAGAAATGACTAAATGTATAGGAATAGCAATTCTCTTATGAAACATAGTTAAAGTTCTATGGTGATTGAATCTCCGACATGGATGGATAAACTTATATGAATACTCTAATTCAAATTTTATAATCGAAGTTATTGACATGAAGAGAAAATTGTGAAAATGATATGAGCTTGATTGAGCAAAGTGAGCAGATAATGTGCAAATGCAATCCCTTGTGATAAATTGGAGAGGTTCAAATTATCCACAAGGAATGATAATGATTGAATTATAGATATCAATAAATGATTTTGTGTTATGTACTAAAAGTCACATGAATATATTATACTATGAAGTGCACTTGATGTGTGTACAATAGAATGAAGGAAATTGTGCTAAGGACAAAGTTCATAATCTGATTTTAATATCAGAGTAGCGCAGCGTAAGCATGACAAATCATAGTAACCAACTAAGAATTCGAGGGCGAATTCCTTTTAAGGGGGGTAGAATGTAATACCTGGTAGAAAAAAAAAAGAAATGAAATTAAGGCTAAGTGGATGTTGACATCATCATCCACTAAGGAAATAATGCCCAATAAGCTCTCAAGTTATCCACTACCCAAAACTCATTCAAAAACACTATAAAACCTTTATATCTCTCTCTCCAACCACTTTCTTTAGACGGCTCATTGATGAATCCGCCCAAGAAGTGTTTTCTGCTCACCATTGATCCAGAAATAAGGGTTTTGGAGCTGTCGTGAGAAGATGGAATTTCTAAGGCAATACGGTAGGAAATCATAAACTATACAAAGGTATGTAAGGGGATAACTTAATCCTTCTTATATATGATTATGAATGAATTAAGATAACTGTTATTGCTAAGCATAAGGGTTATGGATTCATATGGATGATTGTAGTTATTGAAATGTAACAACATATGTAATTCTGTCCAGAATTAATATCTTCTATTTCGACTAGGTTTTAGAGGAGTTAGAGTTGTCCAAAAATAATGAATGATATATCAAAACGTAGATATTGAAGTCTAGTTTACATAGCAATTGATTTCATCTCATTCTGAGTAGTAGTTTGAGAGTTATGATCAAAACACCGAGACACTGTCAAGTTATTTCGAATTATACCATCATTGTTTTGTAGAATATATAGTAAATTGGAAAGTTGTGATTATGACATGATATTTAGGTTACTATTAGATGTTTAAATGAACCTTCAAGTGGAATTGATCTAATATGATGTAGATTGATTTAAATGGAACTATGAATTTCTGATTGTAAATGTATCAAATGGTGAAATAAGTTGAATAGATTGATACTTGTCATATGACATTGCTCAAGTGTTAGATAAATGATATTATTATTGTTAATATATGAGGTGAACAGCAAGTATACAAATAGTATGATGTTCATATGATACACTTAAGTTATGTTCTTAAGGATATGTTTAAATATATGAATTACATATCAACCTAATTGCTCGAAGAATCATTGCTACGACACATTGAAATCTAGGACTTTTACATGTTAGTAAAGTCCATATTATTATTGATTGATGAGTCTACTATATTGTTCATGCTATGTAATGAGAATGACAAATCGATTGTTGTATTGACATCGAAAACTTAGAAAAAAATCCATAGGATTCACCTCGTCGTTTTGTTATTCTTATGATGGTCGGTCGAACCCATGGTATGGGTCGGTCGATCGACTTAACGTTAGATAAAGTCGACTATTAAGTCGGCTGGAGTAGGTCTGACCGACTCTCAGGTCGGATGACGTTCATCGACATCAGTAGTGAAAGTCGATCGAACAGAGTTCGACCGACCTTAAGTCGGACGACCACCATATGGTGAGTCAGTCGACCGACTTTGGAGTAGGTTCGACCGACCTTACCCCAGAATCAATATAGAATTATCGTATATTAAAGTATTGAGTCTATTGATTGATAACCTAGTTCACGTATTGCATGCTCAGCCGTAATAGGTTAAATTGTTAATGTATTGATGTATCGATTGATTGAATTGACATATTAGAGTGATGAGGACGTCTGTCGTATTGGGAGGGTTGATTCCCTCCATATTGTATTGACCCAGACGTGGGGTATTGGTGGATTTTCGAAAGGAAATTCACGGGAGCTAGGCGTCCCGTGGTTTAGCTAACCATTCTCGACCATGACGTACCCAACTCTTCAATCATTGTTAAAGGCTCACTAAAATTGATTGAATTGAATATAGGGTTGCTCATTTGATAGTTGACGGATAAATGATTCAAGGAACCATATTGTTATTGTTTATTGATGGATCACGGATCCAGATCGTATTGCAATGAGCAAGACTCATATTGATGGGACGGTTTCATATGAGGACAGATTGAGAAAGTCACAAAGGGGGCTTCCGATTATCAAATGACAACAAATAAGATAAGTCTAGCATAGACACTATTGTTATTTATATTGAACATTAGGAAGCCTAATGTGTTGAGTGTTCATGTTAGTCATTGTTATTGATATGAAAATGGTTAAAGTCTCAAGATACAATGACTTAATCATTATTGTTATATTGATGCATAAAAGTTATGCAAGATCATGTTTATACATATATATTGACCATATTGATAGATTGTTATTGTCATTATTATATGAGTTCAATGGAGGTGCTACCTACTTAAATAGGTAACATCGTACTACCTATCTTATCAACCGTAAGATTTTAAATATATGGTAGATCTAACAAACTATTTAAGAAAGAAAATATACCATATCTATCGTATATTCAACATCTTACGATGGACAAGGTAAGTAGTACGGTGTTACCTAATTAAGTAGGTAGCACCTCCATTTTTTCCTTGTTATATTGTTATAAAGCATATATAGTATGATATGCTAAGAATTGACTAAGTGTCGAACTCTAAAGGATGACAATGTGTCATTCATCTTGTTATGACTTACATACTAGGCGCAAGCTCATGGGATATATTTTTTCTGCACGTATCCTTCAGGTGGTTGATCAAATTGAGGATCAATGATGGATTGAAATCGATAATCAAACTCATGATCGATTGACCTTGCACATGGCTAAGTTAAGTTTATGACCTCTTAACTAATTATTATTAAGTTTCCGCTGATTGATATTAAATCTTAATATTATATTTACTCTTGTTGTAGATCAAAGTTGAAGAAGAAAGTATCGTATTGACGTGGCGTCCCGGGAATCATCGAGTCGCGTGTCGAATATCGATTCGGCCGCGTGCGAGGTGTCGTTCTCGGGGCGTTACAACTTCTTCCAACTAGTCCTCCTAAAATCATCCTATTATTCACATTGATTAAAATATTAAAATAATTTAATAATTTATTATACATATTATTAAGATCGTAAGATATGAATTGAAGAATTTCAAAATCAACCATGCGTGCATCCTAATTATATATCATTTTCCTTTTTAGTCTTTTCTAGTTTTTTTTTATTTATCATGATACTTTTCACTTTTTAATATTATATTTTATTTATTAATTAATTTATTCAGTTTTAATTAATTTCTATTCCAAATAAAAAATATATCCGATTTGAAACGAGTTGAGTCGCATATAATTTGAATTTCTTATTGATATGCATCTCATGACTCATTTTGCACAATTTTTTTTGGGGTGAGATTTTACACGAAATTAACGATCATTGATTCGGAAAATTAGCATTTCAGGAGAGATACTTGGTGACAAAATAATTGTCAAATTCTTTGATATGATATGGCAATTACCATGACCTGTTTCTTCGCTCCTTTGCCTTTCATCCTACTGTTATTAGTCAAGGCGGGTAAAGAATGACAGAGAGAGATATGTATTTCCGCCTTTTGAGACACCAAAGAGGTAGATGAAAATAATCAAGTTGGTTAGATAGATACTTAGTGATAATCTAATCTATCAAATTTAATTTTGACGGTACGAGATCAAATTTAAAAATTTAAAATATATTTTAAAATTTTGATCTTATACCGTCAAAAATAAATCTAACAGCCTCGATCACAGTCAAGTAGCCTACTTAGCAACTCTCTTTCTCCTAAATTTATATTCTGAATTTTAAGGATTGAGAGCTAGTAGCTAAATTCGAACTTATGAATTATTATTTTAATAAAAAAATTATTTTATTATTTTTATTCGAACATCAAATTAGTTAGAGGTTAATAATTTTGCACATTAATAAAATTTATAAAAAAAAGTTACATGAAAATTGAAGTCAATATTCACTGTAATATTAGTCAATTTTATGAAGATGATTCGAATCAAATTTCTTTTTTTTTTTTTCATTATCGTAGAATTCTTGTAGTTTTCTCTTTTTAATTAGATAAAGTTCTGGTTGAAGAGATATATATCGAGGGATGAGTTTTATCGATGGATGTTATAAATTAGGATGTACAAAGTGCGCAAAAATAATTTTATAAAAAAACAATGGGGGGCCATGAAACGATTTGGTGGAGAGAATAAAGAGTCTACCATTATTGTAGTAATTTTGAAAAGTTTGATGTTTACATGTTAGATTGCTATCCTCTATAACTCTTTTTTATTCTCTGGATTTTTATTTTGCGTTATCATTTTCTTTTTGAAGGATTTTACCACATAAAAAGTTTGATATTTTTATGTTTTCTACGAGTATTTCATGATTATCTTACATATTATATTAATTACATCTGATTTTCACAATAGTATATATAGTTGTCATTTTCATATTGTAGACTTAGTACCACTCTCTAATTAAAATCACTGAAAGAGCTCCTGATATATCAACAATTGACATCAAAGTCTTGGTGGTCGGATCTTAATCCTTAATCCTGGTAGTTAAATCTTTGGACATGTTCAAGACCACTGTCAGGTGAAAAAAATTCAATGTGAATAACTTTGGCTTACGAAGAATAAAAATGGAATCTTCATAAATGGTGTATATATATATGGAGCAATCTAGGACGAAATTGACAAGAAGATCATCAAGTAGAAATTTTAAAGCTATGCTTGGTTAATAATAAATAGAGGAATATCTCATTATTTTCGAACGTCTAAGATAAAATAGAACAATAATAATTTTATCGACCCATCGATTTTCTAAAACCACTTAAACATTTATGTATTCCATGTTGGAAACTTGGAATACTCATATTCCATGCTTTTACAACTTTCTAATCATATTTTCTTTTTCTTTTTTTCATCTATTTTTATATTATGTTTTATAATATTTATCATAATGAATGGTCATCAATTATTAATAATTAAAATTTAGTTACAAAATATTATATTTTATTTTTTTATTCTTTTCGCTTCAAACACAAGATATTAGAATTAGTATATATTTAATGTTTGAATTATGTACAAGAATATTATATTCTAATGGTTTATTATTTTAAAATTTATTCTCTAACGAAATGGGCAACATGATCCAATTAAATCTATCCAACAACAACTTCATGCACGTGTTTCAAATGAAATCATTTTTTAACCATTTCCTTGTATCTATCCAAATTAATAAGGTCTAAAAGTTAATTATTTAATACACAAAATATCTTTTCTCAAAATATCAGCTTCCACAAATATCTTTTTTACATGGGAATTTTCTTGCCACTCAAATTAATTTTCTCATCAGCTATCGGTGTCAAATGCCAAAAGCCAAGTAGCTGGTCATTTCTTTTCCACTATGTTACTTTTCTATTGTGCTACATATCTGCTTCCTTTGTCAGCGTCATCTTCTCGAGCAGCTCTTAATTTGTTCCTTCTCCGCATCGCTCTGGTGCTAAAGACGTGAGTAAGTTTTGCGAGTCTACGCACGTCGTCGTCAATGACGTCTGCAACAAAAGGAAATATAGTGCCATGCAGCCATCATGGAGCCATGGTATCATATATATGTTGAATTGACTGATCACTAGAACAAGGATGCTTGGAAACAAAGTAATTGCATATATGCATGACCACTTCAACTTTGTATCCTGTTAATTACTACTAAGTCCGTGTCACTGTGTGTATAAAAAGCTTTCAGGTACCACTTCTCTCGGCACAACTTTGGCAAGCACACAGCAAATTTAACTTCATAGTTTCTTCCATCGAGAACTAAGGGAGAGAGTGATCACATACAGACATGGGTTTCGGCTTCAGCTGCATGCCTGCATTCTCCAAGGTTTCCCCCGTGAAGCAACCTTCACAGCAACAGCAGCAGGAGGAGAGCGAGAAGAAGGGAGAGAGAAAGCAGCCGGTGGTGGACTCTGAGAAGAAGAAGAAGACAACGAAGAAGAGCAACCTCGACCAGGCAGCAGCCATGACGCCGTACTTGCCTTTCCACTCCAGGCCGGGGCTGCTCTAAGGACGCGCACCGCCGCTGCGTGATCCTGCCATTATCATATGCTCTTCGTACAAGATAGAGTTTTATTTATTTGTTTATATTTATTCCTCCCAATTGATCTGTAAATTGTTATTTTGTGGAATCATTAAGAAATCAATAAAAGTTTGAATTTGCAACCATTTAAAGAGATTGTGTGCAGTGGAAACCGGCTGCTCTGGGTAGCTGTTCCTTCTTTTTTGACACTTTAAGCATTAGGTTATGAAATTATATGCATAATGTTCTAACAAGATTTATATTTTCTATTAAAATATGCAATCAACGATTTTTCCAAGGATTATCACTGAGCCATATGTCACTGTTAAAAGTTTCGAAAACAAATTTATATAAGAAATGAATTTATTAAAATAAAAATGAAAAAAAAATGGAGATGCAAGGTTATAATACAGTCTTATGTTTTAAACCATCAAATTTAAAATTATCAATTTATTTTTATATTATTGGAAAATAAGAAGAAAATGATGAATAAAGTTTCTTGAGAGAAAAATACTTCCTTGAAAAAGGGAAAAATTCTCATATTTTAATATAGTTATAATTATTATTTTTAGTTTACGTAAAAAATAAATGGAGCCGTTAGAATTGGAATTGCATTTACTCACGTTTCACTTGTATTTTTGTTATTATATATGGTTAAAACCGGGAAAAGAGTTACAATTTGATATGTAAAAAAAAGAGTTCTTTAATTTATTTTATTTTTTCTTAATACTAATCTCATCTATCTTTTTTATGCAAAATGACTATTTGATGAAAAATAATTGACGAATGCTACATCTTCCAATTAGTTCTCCTAATATTATTCTAATATTCACATTGTACCATGATTTAAATATTAAAAAATATAATACATATTATTGTGAGTGATTAGAAATATTATTTTTAGGAAGACAGTAAAACGCAAAATAATTTATGCAGCAAGTTGCCATAAGAATTTTTGTGTTCATAGGATGAACCATCAACTTTAGTTGGGGTTGGATGGATCGATGATCCATGGAACAAACCTGATCTATTAACATATATAGTAAGATATGAGTTGAAGAAATTCAAAATCAACAATGCACCCTAATTATAAATTATTATTTTATGTTTTATTTTTTCTAATTTTTTAATTTATAATAATATTTTCTATCACTTCTAGCATTATTGATATTTTATTAATTTTTTAGTTTTTAATTAATTTTATTCAAGATAAAAAAAATATCGATCATCCCATTTGACACGAGTTGATTCGCATATAATTTGAGTTCTTTTTAATATGCAACTCACGATTTATTCTGTACAATTTTTTTCTGGGTCAGATTTTACACGAAATTAACGATCATTGATTCCCATATTAACATTTCAATGAGTTACTTGGTGAGCAAACAATTGTCACATTCTTGATATGATATGGCACTTGTCATGGCCTTGTTCTTATCCTACTTTAGCTCTTCTTATTAGTCAAGGCGGAGAGAGAGAGAGAGAGAGAGAGAGAGAGAGAGAGAGATGTCTTTCTACCTTTTGAGACACCGATGAGCTACAAGAAAATTGAAGTCAATCGTCAAAGTAATATCAGTCAATTTCACGAACATAATTGACGGTTGAAATAAACTGATACAGTTTTTTCTCATGTAAAAGGATCTCAAGTTCGAATATATTTGAATATAGAATATTTTGAAAGTCTTATTTATCTTAATCAGATGTGTAATTGGAGATAATACAAACTAATTGAGATGAAGTTGATATTACAAAATAAGAAGATCAGCAAGTAGAAACTTAGACATGATCCATTTAAGTCTATTACAACAACTCCTTCGTGATGTCTTCGAAATGAAATCATTTGTTTTTAACCATTTCCTTGTATCTACCCAAATTAATAAGGTCTAAAAGTTATTGTTTAATACACATAATAAAGGTAGAATTCAAAATATCTGCTTCCACAAATATTTACAAGTCAATTTAATTTTCTTATCAGCTACCGATGCCAAATGCCAAAACCCAAGTTGCTGACCATTTCTTTTCCACTATGTTACTTTTCTATTGTGCTACATATCTGCTTCCTTTGTCACCTCACCATCATCTTCTCGAGCAGCCCTTAATTTGTTCCTTCTCCTCATCGCTCTGGTGCTTCCGACATAAGTAAGTTTTGCGAGTCTTCACGTCGTCGTCAGTGACGTCTGCAACAAAAGGAAATCTAGTGGCATGTATCATATACAAAGAAAAGTTCTCTGTACTTAATTTGTCTTCTATATCCGATGCATGTTGAATTGACTCACTAGAACAAGGATGCTTGACAACAAAGTAATCGCATGCATGACCAGTTCAACTTTGTATACTGTTACTACAAAGTCTGTGTCACCGTGTGTATAAAATGCTTTCAGGTACCACTTCTCTCGGCACAACTTTGGCAAACACACAGCAAATTTGACTTCATAGTTGTTTAGAAAACTAAGGGAGAGAGTGATCACATACAGATCGACATGGGTTTCGGCTTCAGCTGCATGCCTGCATTCTCCAAGGTTTCGCCCGTGAAGCAGTCATCCATGGCGGAGCCCTCGCAGCAACAGCAGGAGGAGAAGAGCGAGAAAAAGGGAGAGAGAAAGCAGCAGTTGGTGGTCTCTGAGAAGAAGGTCAAGGTGAAGAAGAAGAAGAGCAACCTCGACCAGGCTGCGGCCATGACGCCGTACTTACCGTTCCACTCCAGGCCGGGGCTGCGGTGATCGAGGCCGGAATGAGTGCCGCCGGCAAGGATGCTGCAATATGCTCCGACCAGAATTCTACTCGTTCAAGCGCATAATTACTGCACAAGGGCACTGTCCTCAGAGGATCAGTAGTACTACTTTGGGAATGAGAAAGTTTAATTAGCTCTTGCTTAATTCTATTTATTAATTTTTCTCTCTTATTTGCATCTGTAACTTAGTTTTTTTCTCTGTGGAATCTTTCAAGCAGTCTATATTTTTTTGTGGAATCTTCAGACACCGGATACAAGTGAAATTTTCCAATCAATTATATACATATATTAATATATATATATATATTAATATATATATATATATAGTCATGAAATGAATGCATATCCAGATATTCTTCTACAAAAAGATATTTCGTATTAAATTCTGGAATGATTTAACTTTTTGTGAATGATAGAGCTATATGGTCCCACAGAAATACATATTTCCTGATATTTTTATAAAAAATAGGAGAAAAAAAGGATATTATCGTGAAATTTGAGAGGCCAAATGATAGTTCTGTAATTGTATAGAAATATTCAGCATACACGTAACACACAATTTCCTGTACTTTAATTCATTTGTTTCACATATTTTACACATATATAAAAAGAAAATAAATTTAAAAAATTAACAACAAATGATTGGATCAAGTGGCCCCTTGAATCTTCATAAAGTTGAATATCAAGAAGTGCTTTAGTAGGTCATGAAGATAAATTCTTAATATACACAGTCTGTTGAATAAATAATATATGCATTATCGGTATGTGGTTCATGTGGAAAAAATATGATTTGTGATGTTCAAAATTTAATTCTTGTCAGTTTTTAATCTTAGTAACGTCAGGAGGAAGAATGATAGTTTGACATAAAATGAAAACTAGCTTGTCAGTTTTTAATTCTTGCAATGGTTTTTTTGTTATTTCAAGTAACTTCCCTGGCTCCCCACATGTACTATTTTTTTTGCATTTACATGTAAATTATGATACTTTTTATTTTTTATTTATAAATTCATCCCTATCTTGATTTGACAGTAAGATCTATGTTAAATGGTTTTTTATATTAACTTATGTTCTACTTAGACGGAATGACTTTTGTGAAATCAAAATAAATTTTAGTGATAAAATGTTGTGATTAAAAAAAAAAAGAAATCCTCAACTGTTAATATAAGTAACCCATTCAAGTTCTTTGGTTTTACTTGAATTGATTGGTTTATCATCATATTTTTATTCATTTATTTTTGTTTTGATCTATGGATGTCCGAGATTATTAATATATAACTAATTTAATATAAAAAGATAAAATTTAACTAAATTAATCACTTCAAAAATAAAATCTTTAAATATTATTTTGATAATCAAATTTGTCAATCAAACTCATATTTATTGTGGAGGACTGTAATTGATCATTTGACTCTTCCCCTCCCGGATTTTGGTGACCAAATATTTGTCACATTCTTGCTGCGTACCATAAGGCAGCCACTTGACGTTAGTTCTCTCTCCTCTCTCTTAGTCAATGCAATATGCAAGGCAAGGCGGCTACATAAACAAATGTAGTTATATCTTGCAATAAATAACAATAAATATTCACTGTCAGTTAAAAGCTAATGGCCTATTGAGAGAGAAAAAAAAAGTCATGTCGTAATTAATAATAATTTGTTCTCATAACATTTTGTATTATAAGTATCAATATGCATTACAAACATGCGTACACCATAGTGTCACACACTTAAAGTTTCAAGCGTGCGTGGCCTTAGTCTCTACCAATCCAGAGGTTAAGTCAGCCAACAATGTTCCCTTCTAAATGCCTTAGAAGAATAATCCGAATTCTGAGAGAAAGCCACACAGAAATACACAAGAGAGTTTAGGGGAAAAGGAATAATTCATTCAGTTTCAGCCGAACGTCTCTGCACGCATGGGCGCGCCCATGAATTTCCCTGGGCGCGCACATGGTTTTCCTGGGCCACGCCAACGCATGCCCAGTAACTGCCGCGCCGCTGCTGCTCTGCATCCTGTTGCCCGCCAATCCGTGGCACATGAAAATATCAATGTTTTCATGGGCCGGCACACGGATTTCCTGGGCGCACGTCGACGCACGCCCCCTGCGCTGCCGCTCCTCTGCAGCTCCGCTGCCCCGTGCCATACACCGGGCACGCCTATGATTTCCAAGTCATTTCACGTTGCCTCCGCCCAAGACCATCCTAGCCACGTCCCATGAGCTTTGCTCCATTTCCACGGGCGCGCCCACATAATCATCGACGCACGCCCGGGCATCGGTGCATTTTCACCAATGCACTGCCTTGGCTCCGCTCCGCATGGGCGACGTTCCTAGCCATGCCTGCTCACCTGAGCATTGCATTGCAAATCATCAATGCACGCATGGGTCACGAGGTTAAAGCGTTACAATAGGCCTTTGTTTGGTACGAGAATTAAAAAAAGAATAATTACTTTATTTTAGTTTCAACACCCAAGAATAAACTTGTTCTATTAAAAGAATAAACTTATTCGATTAAATTATAAAATTATCTTAAAGTTGGTGAAATTATTCATTTTTGTTCTTTACACAAATACAATATTCTTACCATTGGCGAGAATATTTATTTTGTGCCACCAATTTTTTTAACTTGTTTTATTAAGTTATTTTATATTAATAATTATATGATTAAACTATAATTAATTAATCTTTTAGCATTTTATAAATTTTGCACAAAAATATGACGTTGTACATGAATAATAATTAAATACAATTTTTATAAACGTAAACAGTTAAGTATATAAACAATTATTAGGAAATAATATATTATTAAAAAAACAAATGGCTACAAATATTAACTAGTCTTTACAAATATTAGTTAATGACCTATAATATCATAATTATTTATTAGATAATATTTAATTTATATAATTAGAGTTCGTACTAATAGTTTTTATCATTATTTAATTCAACAGTTTGAATTATATTAATGAATTATAATTAATAATTTTTAAAAAATCCTGAATTATATTAGTAAAATATATAGTAAAACATTAAATTTATTTTTTTATCATTTCAATCAAACACTATTTAATTTTTTTGTGCCACCAATTATTTTAACTTGCTTTATTAAATTATTTTATATTCATTAATTAAGTTTTAGAATTTTATAATTTTTTCACAAAAGTGTGACAAAACAAAAATAATAATAAATTAATAATTAAGTATTTAATTAATTATTATATTATAATATATTAATGAAAACTAGAACGACGACAAATATTAATTAGTCTTTGTAAATATTAACTAATTACTATAATGTCATAATTATTTAGTAGTTAATATTTTATTATAAATAAAACAAATACTAATTTATGTTATGTTGTATAATTAGAATCAGTGCTAATAATTCTTATCATTATTTAGAATTATATAGTTTTAATTAATACTTTTTATATATCTCTAATTTTATTTCATTTTATTCAAACACTATGTATTTGTAATTATTAGAATACCAATTAAGTAATCTAAATACGTCAGTAGAACATCCATAAGAATAACTCACTTTTAGTATTTTCACAAAAATAAAAAAAAGAAATATCTTTTTAATTCTCATTAGTCTTGTTCCTTTTAATCTTAGTTTCCAAGCAAACCCACAGCATAAAAAGGATAGTCACGGCTTATAATTAATCTAAATACTCATGCCATGCATAAATATTACAAAACAATTTTTAAAAGATTATGTGCATATATAATTAAATAGAGATGCTGATTGAAATAAAAACAGAGATGATCAAAAGTATGAAACATTTAAAATTGAGGAAAGATTTTATAGATTTTATAGAATATTAGTGTTTGAATGAAGTTTATGATTTTATGTTAGTTCATTTATATAGGATAATATGTTTCATGGTTATAATAATCATACGCTACTTAATCTTTATATTTTAAAGTCTAAAATATAATATTTTAAACTCATATAAACTCTTATATTTTCCAACTAAAACATATTTTGCAATTTTCTTAATAGATATGGTAACCTATCTACAGAAATTTCAAGACAATCATATACATTTAGTGGTGTAGCTCAAGAAGAAAATTAAAGTCAAGTACAAACATCTTTTAGGCCTGCAACTTATATGACGTCCAAGAAGGTAAGAATTGAAGAAGCCTATAAAAGATGGTGATGATCCATTCAACAAAAAGTTAGAGGAGAATGGTGCTGTGAAACAAGACAAGAAGAGGGGGTGCACAAAGCAAGTTGCTGCTGTGCCATTGGTGGTGCCCAAGTTTCCCATTCAGTACAGACCAGACCTTCTTTGGTTCCTACTAAGCATCCCTCTGATCAATTAATTGATCCGTTTCCATGCAAATCCTATGTGCTTTGGATTTCTGCATTCAGCAACTGAGTGTATCAAAATATTGAATGCGAGAGAAACACTTGTTATTTGGATTTTCTGAACAATTCATTATTTGCAAGAGTTGAACAAATGCAGCAATAATCGACAGCAGACACCCAAGTCTACAATATAATACATATATGCCTGACATATTTGGGTTCCATTCTGCAATTTCCTGGGCCTAATTATCCTGTGTCAGATTTTGTGATGCACTGTGAAGTGAGACTGTCATCTGATAGATAGAGGCTGGGTCATGGTCTGGCACAAACAGGAACAAAATCAGGCCCAAAATAGATTGTCACTGGACTCCATACAAGTGTAACAAGTGCAGAAACACAACAGAGGCATGCATGCAGAATTGTGGCGGGCTTACATGTAATACTCGACCAAAACGGTCCGAGTTGTATGGGTCGTGTTACCGAAACGACCCGAGTTGTATGGGTTGTGTTCCCGAAACGGCCCGAATTGTATGAGCCGTGTTTCAGAAACGGGCCGAGTTGGCCAAACGGGCTGTGTTGGGCCGCGTTGAACGAATCGGGCTAAAAGTCTAATCACGAAAAAAAGTAGTTTAACCACGACTCAAACTCCTTAAACCCTAGCTTTAACTCCTATATAAACTCTTAATACGAAAATTAATTCTCTCAAACCCTCATTAGTGCACCGGTCGTGAGGTAAATTTCTCTCTCTTCTTCTCTTTCTCTCTCTCACGTTTGGAGCGCCTCAGGAATCGTGCCAGGAGAAGACAGATGAACGGACTTCGGAACGAAGAGAGGCAGCGACACGTAGATCGAGGAAGGGAACGGAATTCGAGGTATGTAATTAGGATCATTAAGAGGAAGCGGTTTTCAGGTCTTAATCGATGATTTATGATAATTAATGAATATTTTCGGTAGATTAGAATATATTAATATGATTTAATGGAAGGTTTCGTCGAATATGAGTAACTTGATCATCGGACACGGACCGTGTTGCCCTAACACAATCCGTGTTGCGTTGTCGGCGTGAGACACGTCGACGGATGGATCAACAATAGACCGTGTTGACCAACACGGTCGGAGTTGCATCGCGTCACTCTGACGCGTCGCGCAC